>JARJHM010000802.1:0-139198 GCA_033356055.1 Carex pumila | reverse complement strand
CGTTCAGTTGGTGTGACCTATATTGAGGATCTATATTATGTTGACAATGAAATAAAATATTTAATTTCATAAACTGTAAGCGGTATTCTAGCTATACATTACAGCTACCCAAATAACATAGACGTTTAGTAATCCTTTTACGAAACGCGATCCTTACAGTAATGTAACATTTGTCATTACTTGTGTCCATTTCTTGCCTTATGATATTCTGATTAATATACAAAGTAGGACTGTGTCATCTTTGTATTATAATCATTTCTTGATCTCTATTAAGCAAATTATAAAATTATAACTGCACTTCAGTTATATTGGATCCATTTATAATTCTACTTTACCAAGGGGCCCAAAATATCATTTCTCATTATTAATGAGTGACAATGATGCTATTGACATATATCATTTTCCCGCACAAGTTACATATAAAGAACTATTATTTTTATCACCACTTCTTGCAAGTAGCTTTTAATAATAATCACGTTTGTACATTCCTCATGTGAAAACAATATATGTCTCAATCTTGAAATCAGAGACACGATGAAAACATTAATAACACTAACACAATCCATATAATGTTTCATCTATTAGGTCTGTTCAATATATGAAGCATTTCATACATTCGTGTTATTAAATGATAATCTTTTATCAACGTTTGCAGAACTACAACGTACTTTTAATCAACACGACAGTCTTATATGTCATATTAGTGTTCCTGCTAATATGCAAAGCCTGTGAACATTTTAGTGTTGTATATTTATTTACTTAAAGTCCTGCAGTTCAAGACCAAGTGCATCTTCTTGAACACTTCTAAATATAAATATAAAACTCATGGAACAAAATGTAAATCACATTCAATTCATAAATATAACATATATAAAAGAGAATCAACAAATGATAACTTTTAGAACACAAATCTAACAGATAGGTGGTGGCAGTTGTAGATTTGGGGTTGTACCATCCATTTTTTTGGGGCTCCAGATGGAAGAGGGAAGAGTTGGGAGATGCTCCTGGGTCTCTGAAGGTACGTGTTGGTTCTTCTCTGGTGAAGCGGCGCCGAAAGAAAACCTGATTTTTGGGGGCGGTTGTGGTAGCGCCGTTGGCGAAGGGACTGAGAGAATCTCCTAGAAGCGGCGTCGGACTGGTAGGTGCTTGAGCGGTTAGTTGAACGGCGACGACGATTAGACACAACGGTCATCCAGCCTTCTCCAGTCGGAATAATTCGTGTTCTCCCACCCATCGCTTCTGTCGCTTGAAGAGTCGCCCAGAAATTACCGAATATCCGTAACTTCACATTGAGAACAACATTTTATCTGTTTGGGTAGGGTTTAAGATGTGTATTTATTTAAGAATCTTTGTGATCTTGTTGGTAATGAAATTGGCAGCTTGCTACTTTTTCAAGAAAATAAATAATTTGAGAATTTCGAATCCAAGGGAGAAACGGAGCAGACCTTACTTTTATCAACTTGGAATTCTAGATTTGTAAATTTGCACACTGTATACTTTTGTTGGATCATATGATTTATAATGCATAGTGCGACAAGATAAAATTTTCAATCAAAATGGATCAAGCTGCAACTGTAACAAGGAAAGGCTGTTTGCACTTTGCACATCTAACTAATTGTAACATTTTGGATTGGCAACATAGGATTTATGACTTTTTCAGTTCCGCAAAGGAATGTGAAGGGAGAGTTCAATGCACATAGTGCTGTCAGAGGTGATGATATCGGCTCGTGTGTTGGTTTTAATAAGCCTCATTTGCCACCGTTTCTAGGCCCAGTTGTTATTTGTTATCTTCTAGAGATGTTCAATAAGGTTGGGGACGACAAGTGATTTACACCTGGCCGAGTGGGTTTTTCTGGTATTATGTAAAAGGGGTTTCAGTCTTTGGGCTAGGAGAATTCGGTTTAGTCTTGCTCACCTGTAAATATCGTTACTTGGAAATCTACAAGGATGCTGTTAAGTTTTTACTAGTATGATATATATATTTTCCTGTCAGTGTAATTTATTTTTAGGTGGAAACTTTTTAACTAACATTGGTAGCGTTTGGATGGGTGATGAACAGCTAACCCAACAAGAGTGCTAAATCGGAATTTTATTACGTGTTTAGATACTACTCCCTATGTTTTCTCTCTCAAGTAAGTGACTATTCTGCTATTCTAACACAATGTTGGGTTAGCGGCTATTTCTAACCCTTTATGAGCTAGCCTCACTAACTTCATGATTTATCGAAACACATTGTAATTATATGAGTAGAACTAGGGTGTTCTTAAGCTCACCAAAGTATTTGGTAAACTTAACTCCAAAATCCATCCAATCGGTTTCAAATGACGAATCCGAATCGTTGAAACCCGTCTATCTTACGTGTGATGTGTTGAGAATTAAACTTGAAATTGATAGAAGTTTATAGAATTTTGTAAAAGGTAATAGAAGTTGGTAAAAGAGAAGTCAAATATTGTTGGTTATAAAGTTCAAATTAAATTTGGACTCTTAACATACTTGGAGAAGAAGAAATCTATGCTTGGAAGATAAGAATGAAAAGTTAAATAATTAAAAATGGTGGCTAGCATTAATTAGTGACAACTCATGTAATCTAGAATTTACTTATATTTCTATATATATAGATGGATATGTTATGTTGTATGTGTGAATGAGAAAATATATGTTTTGAATAAGAGAATTTTATAATATTGTTTTTCTCTCTTCCTCTTCACCAAAATTTGAGGTTTATTTCTAACAGCATCTACATGTGAAATTTTTAAACATTCGAATTAGTTTAGTATAAAGTCAATATGTCAAAATTAGAAGGTTAAAAAATTAATTTTATTGCATTCATTTTTTGAACATTTTTTGACCGCTTGACTTTATACTAAATTAATTCGAATGTTTAAAATTTTCACATGTAGACTCATCACTCATAATGTAGGTAGATTTCAACGGTTCAGATTCATCATTTAAAACATATTTGATGGGTTTTGAACTTAAGCTCACCAAACACTTTGGTGAGCTTAAGAACACCCTAGTTCTACTTGTAATTATATAATTGAAAGAATTAGATCAGCTTTTGTATCTTGCAATTTAAAAGTTAAAACACAAGCTATTATCCAAACAAAGCTTTCCAACCAAGACTAAAAGTCACTTAACAAAGATAATACATATTAACAATTTAAAACACACACAAAAAAAAAAAGGAGAAAAAGAAGATCAGATGCATGATGCTATGGTTTGTGTCCATGGCATCTCTGTTATTTGTACAAGATACATGATTGTCCACAATTTCACACATGCAAACCAACACGACAAATTGTTTCTGGACATGCAACCAAAACATGCACACACACTTTCTGGCATTTGTTTATCACCAGTTGAAGCTGATAGATTCATAGTGAATATTATCAGCCAGCCCTGACGAGCAGATAGCTGCCGTTTGATGGCGCAACCCAGTGGGCCCACTTGCCATGACTCCAACATTCTCATCATCAATTGCCAGCAGAATCACTGCATCACACAGTAAAAATGATGACTCTGATAACATAAAAAAATAAGTTTTTATAGTGTGTGCTTAGAAGGTGAAATTTGCATACTCTTTAGGTCAGGCCTCCTTCCGTAGTGCACATTTGTAGCTTTAACCAGCGATTCTTGTGGCAAACTCTCCACTTCTTTACCAGTACAATGGTACCATGAACTAGGGGAAGTCATGGGTGTTGGCAAATCCAAACTATTAATTTGTTTTGACCCCTTCATGTTTTCCCTCTTGTTTTTGAGGAATAGGACAGAGCAGGCAACCACAATACAGGTGCACATGACCAACAGGTACAAAACTGACATTGAGCTCTTTGAATAGATAGCACCTGTATTTTTGTCAATCGGATAGATGTAAAACCGTTGGAGGATTCCAATTAGTATAAGAAAAGCAACGAAGGAAGTAGAGATTATTATAGCCAAACAGAGCCAACTGTTTGGTCCAAGGACTGGAGAGATTGGCATGTGAGATGGTTTCGGTTTGAAGCAGATTGTACGGATCACTGTCCGTTCATCACTGATTGGAGCCTCTTTTTCTCTTGTTACATAAGCCTCAATCTTTAAATTTAGGAGTGACAGGTCAGAGACAATGCCACTTACTGGTAGGAGGAGATCAAGCATTGTGAGGTCCATCGAATTCTTGAAGGCACAAATTAAGAGGAGATTTGGGGTTGGGATATTTAGACTATTGCTTCGGTGGATGAATTCGCGTATGATTGAAATGAAAGGTGTGATGCCACTACCACCGCTGATCATCACCAGCGACTCGTACCTACAGAAACAGAATATTTTTAAAACCCATGACTGGAAATGCTACGATTAATCTTAAGAGAAAAAATATATATGTTTCTAATGAACCTGAAGAAATTCTCCGAGATTGGGCTATATGGCCCCTCAACTGAGATGTCAAGGCCGTCAAGAGTGGCATGTTCTGAAAGCGTTCTGTACAGCTTCTGAGTCCAGCTTCCTTCTTTTTTCATGATGACACTAAGCCTCTCAGGTTCTAAATTGCTGCTCGAAGAAATAGTAAATGGATGCCATTGGAGACGTGAAACCCTCGGAACATTGATGAATATTGTGCTCAACGGATTGTAGCTAAACCCTACATAAGGCATATGACATTAACAATTATACTCTATTATTTTAAATACTGTCCACAAAGGTTGTTATGATCACTTGGTGCATGACTATATTGAAAAATAATTTCAGTCCATAATTATTTATCTAAAGAACTAATGATGAGGCCTGTTATATCGGAAGTTCCTAATCAGTAAGTAATATTAACCTGCCAACATTCATTGACCTCAAACATTATCAATTAACCTCAATATATGTGCCCAATTGTGCAAATTAATAAAATAAAACCTTGCAACCAGGTGAATTATGTACTTTCTTAAGTTAAGAGAACTTCTTACCTGGGTTCTTGGAGAAGTTAAGCTCGATCCCTTCGGATGGTAGAAGCCGTGCTGAGACAAGATGCACTTTGGTTCGTGATTGCAAGAACCGCAAGTATCGGTCAACCATAAACAGGAAAATTCCTGGGAGAATCGAGCAAATGAAACCGATGCCTACATGAAGCATATAGAAGAAGAAAAATGCGATGTAGAGATAGTGCGTGTAAAAAAAGAGCTCAAACATGTTGCGCCTTATTCTAGGAAAGGTAGTGGCCCATAAGGCAAGGCCTGCAAGCAAGGATAGCTCTCCAGGCACATTAGCTATGTGGGTCTTGCTCCATTTTAAAATCTGTAGTTAAATTTTGACAAAAAAATTGCATCAAAAAGAAATTTATGTCTACCATAGTGTTCATGATGGATTTACTTGATTTATGGTATTCTCTCATTCCCAGTCACCTTCTGTTCGATAGTAATTCTTTAACAAATTATCAGTTTCTTCTTTTAAGCTGTTACTGTAACATGCTTAAGAAGAAACAAGACAAGGTTTATGTTGTCAAATGTGTGGCAATTAATAATATGAAGAAACAACCAAAGAATTACAAAATAAATATAATTTTACTATTATTGTGGTATTTAACCCCAATTAATTACCTCATCTAATTGGTTTGTGGAAGCCCAGAAGATAAAGTAGAGGACTCCATGAGCAGTAAATAGCACCATGGCAATATGTCCCAACCATATGTGGTACTTGATGCTTGACTCTGATGTGAGGCTGACCAACGGTAGAAGAGATGAACATCTCGTAACAGGAAAGAATAGAAAAGCGCAGCATATGTTGCCAACTAGACCCAACCGCAGAGCCGCGCTATCCAGCTTAGCTTGCCACCTGAATGAAAAAAATATTAACAGATTTCTTAAGCTGTAAACTTTTACAGGTTGAATACATAATAATTTAGTTCCGTTAACCAAAACAAAAACATTGCCATCTGCAATATATCATAATATTCTTCGTTATATTTGTTCTTTGCATCTTGCATGCATGTTTGGTTGGATTAGTTGTTAATTATCTAGCATCTGACTAATTCAAGAGGAGTGATCTCTTACACTTTCTCTGAATGACGTTGAGCTGAATGATGATGACCATTCAAGTTGGCAAAGGAAACCTTTAAATATATCGTAAAGCACCATACCAAAAGTGCCAGAAACATAAGGGTGAAGGTCAGTTCAATTCCTGAAACAACTCCTAGTGGCCCCCTTACCAGTACTGGCCTCTTCCATGCTGCTAAAGATGAACTGAACCTGTTGCTTCTGTCGAAAAAAGAGACAAAATTAAAGCATGAAAGGCTAAATAGTACATGATCATTTCTTCATGCACCCCCACACTTAGACTCGAGTAAATCAGAGAATAAAACTGTTAACAGTTTGATGTATATACCCTTGATTTTTTTTGTCGCCATTTTTCTCATGCAAGTGCAGATAAATGCACCCAAGAACAGCAATTAACATGACAGGAAACGCGTAGATCAAAATAGTGGTTCCTACCATATGAAAAACAGAATGTTACATATCTTTTCTTTGGAAATATATATATATATATATATATATATATAACATCAAATATTAGAAGATGAAAGGTTTATAACCTAGTCTTCCGAAGTAAGTAGATTTGGTATCGGCATAAAGCTTTGGGGACCAGGTGTTTCTATAAGTATTGGTTGGTCTTATGGTCCAGACGAATATCCATCCAGCAAATACCAGCGCCAAAAATATCTTCATTAGTTTGAGAATCATTGCTTTGTCGATATCATACATTGAAGACTGTGAGGAAGAGCTGCTCGCTGCCCTGTTACTCTTCATGTTTACAATTCAAATCTTTTCAGATGTAGTTTGGTTTGCCTTTTGTTTTGTGCTCTTGCTTTCGGGATGGTGTTCCATTTTATAGGGTTTATACGGGTTGATGGCATGCTTCATGCCACCATTTTACCAAGACAACGATAACAATTCTTCATTATTTTTGTTAGCCTCAGAATTTAGTGATGACACCGACAAGTTATTCTTTAATATTTTTTTTTCCTGATAGCTGTTTGCGCACCTCATGAAACAGCCCCAAATTGTTCTAATTTCGTAAATGATGAACTATAGTGTGGTGCTAATGAGATAACAAGTCTTTGTGATGTAATACATACTTACATAGTGTGGTGCTAATGAGAATTTTGAGGGTGCACTATTGGGGACATCATACCAGTACTCTTCTTTATTTTGAGGGTGTATTTTTTTATGAAGGTCAACTGCCATGATTGGGTATTGTATATACATATAGTGAATTCTCTCAATGTTTCAAGGTCAACTTGTATGGCTTCCGGTTACTGTTTGATCTCTTATTGCTCCACTAGATCACTTTTACCTCCAATAAAATTAGAAAAAATACAAGAAAAATTGTCGATGCACCACGTCGGGAAACCTTTTCTTGAAGCTCTACGAAAGGTGCGATGTTAGATTGATAATGGAATATGACGCAATAAGTAGTGAGAATAATCGTTTTTTAGTTATATTTAAAAGAGAGTCATTCTTTAGAGGATTATTTTAGTTTGACAAAAAAAAAATACAAATATTTACTTAAATAGATAAAATAAGAAATTTGAGTCTGAATTTATGTTAAGGCCGCAGAAAATTCTTATGACTTGCAGGAAACTTTTGTGGGCAAAACAGAAAGTTTCAGGAGAACAAATTTTATCCGCAAAAATTTCTTACAACCAAAGAGAGTTTCTAGAAATATGAATTTCATTTTTGTCATTTCTTCAACAATTTTTGCATTCCGCATCGTAATATTAGACTTTATATATCCTCAAGAAATTGAAATAATGTGATTTGCCGGCTAAATTGATTACAAAGTCATCAATCAGTCCACAGAGCATATTTGGGTTTTAGTACAATTGCAAGTGAAGTATATAAAGAGTTTAGGTTTTGTTTGCTTCTTAATTTCAGTAAACTATCTTGTCTCTCCACCATGCTTCATTGCCAAGTCTATCGAGATCCCAAACATGTGCTGCAACCTTAATTTGTATTTTAGTAGTGAGTAAAGTGAAAGCAAAGGCGCGCCATGGATCGAGGTGCTGCCAATCAAATTGCGTTCAGAAGGGTAATCCAATGAGCTCCGTCTGATCATAAAGATTACAAAAAAGTATACATAAAAAAAAAGTATACAATATGAATTGTGAATCCGATGCTTTATTGGGGAGCACAGAATCAGAGAAAATAATTTGGAGAATAATTAATCTAGGAATTGTATATCCATTTGGAGAATCATGAATCAATGGTCTTGAATCTAGGAACATAGAATCAGGAGAATTCAAAGCATAAATTAACCCACAACTGAAATAAACATGATTAACATAATTGACAAACCCACAAAGTGCATCCATGGACCTGATGATGATGATGATGGTAATAAAAGGGTTTCCTCAGGCAATTGCAATTGTTTATATAAATAAGATGGATTGTTTTTATTTTGATTCCATTGATGGAACCACACAAATAATATATTTCTGTTGGAGTTTTTTTTACTTTGAAAATTCAAAAATTATTAGAACTAAATAATTGATTTGGTTCTACATAGGTGCTATGAAATCTGCATGCTCTCTCTTAGGGATCTAAAAAAGCCATAGCGTGATTCGCGTGTTTTGTGTTGTGACTATTTACGTGATTTTTGAAAATTTATCATGACACAATACGTGAATAATTTGGTCACGCCACGGTACAACACCATCAACACGTGTTTATGTGAGTCACATGTAATTAGGACCGTTAGAGGATCCCTCCTGCCCCCAGCTATTAGGACCATCAGTACCATCAGCTAGCGGGATACCTCCTGCCCCCAGCTATTGCAAGAACTTGATAATGAGTTAGAGGAATTTCATATCAAATGCAATATAGACTACGGAGCACTGACGTTTCTTGTCTAACCATTCTTGGATAATGGTTGAGTTCATCAAATAATTATTATCCCTCACATTTGTAGCGGTTTGTGGCAGATGGCCTAAAGAAATAACAGGCTTATGGAAAATTTGTTCAGGATGTTGTGGCAACATTTCATCGAGCTCATGATAGCTTGGCATAGCTATCACGTTGCATGTTGTGATTGCTTAATCTTGTTGTACAATCGTAAGTTTTGTGAATACGATAAAAGGTGTTTTAGTACTGCCAAAGCTTCTCTGAAACTATAGGCTATTGTTGAACCAAAATGCTGGGGCATTATCCGTTTTATAGTCCATACGTTAGGTTCACATACGACCGGCCAAACAAAGATGTTTTTGATGGTACTCGCAAAAGTAACATATACACTATGGATACCTAAATTCTCACAGATTTTTGGGACCCAAAAAGTAGAAATATCAAATAATACCCAATCAATATCTTGAGTAACATGCAGAGAAAACTTATTGAATTCCTCTTTCAAAATGGTTTTGTTGTCTCCTAGAAGAGGAACCAAATCCAAATTTGAGGGTTTTGGAATTGATGGATCTATGGTTATAGCGTTGATACTTGATACCTGATGGAGTGGAGGTAAAAAAACACATGGTGGCCTAGCTCGGCGATCGATGTTGCAAGATGGAATAATTGGCAAATGTGTCTGGAATCATTTGATGCCAATACCGCTATTTGGAGGGTGGAAGTGCTTGGGTATGTGGCCATTTTAAGAGCTTAAGCTCTAAATGTTTAGAAAAAAAGAATTAGGGGTTTTTCATAATACTGGTATAGTCGTCGTTCTGCTTTTGCATTTATATAGAGATATGCTGTGCCTCTTCATAGGGGCGGATCTAATGTAGCACAGGGGGGTCAGCCGCCCCTCCCTGGATTTCGAGTTTTAGAGGTGATTTATTGATACTGGTCGACTCTGTCTCTCCCTGAAACTTTTTTTGCCCCTCTTTAAGTGTTTGAGTTGTAATTCAGGTTAAATTTAATGTTAAAATCAAAATAATATTTTTTAATTATGATTGGTAATATTAATTATAAGTTATAAAATCAGAAATTATAAGTCAAGGTGTTGAAAAAATAAGTCAAAACATTTTTTTTTATCGAGTACTCAATTAGTTAATGGGTTTAAATCTGATAAGCTATTTAAATCCGATTTGATATTTTTTTGCCCCTCTCTGACGAAAATCCTGGGTCCGCCCCTGGCTCTTCAAATCTTATATATATTTTAAATTGCATTTATTTAATATATGGCAATTTATTATTTAGTCATGTCTCAAATTTTCTTTGATCCAGTGAACCCAGAAACAAAAGCCATGGAGCTCTTTGGAAAGATATGGCCAATCTTCTGGATTAGTCACACTATTTGATCATATTCTGAACATTGTCAGGATAAAGTTTGTGGAGGTATGAAAAAATTGATACCAAAGATATAGTCAATAAATGAGTTGGGTATATGAAAGCTCAAGCCGGATGGCCTCGGTGCATGAGGAAACAACAAGCCGAGGCTAGAATATGCAAGGAAAGTAATAATTAATTTTATCACAATGTGATGTATCGGACCTTGATAGAGCAGTTATGCAGATCATTGCTTGAAACTATAAATATAAACCTGCTCAAGTTCTATATTATTCCTATTTCAGAGAAATTTTTTGGCGTATTTGGTTCATCGTTCCTGAGTTACTCCATAAAATTGATATGGCCACTCGCCTTTAGTTGTGGTTTTCTTTTTCTTTTTTTTTTGTTTTTGGTGAAATGCCGTTACTCAAGGAGCTAGTTTCAGATACATAAAAGCACAGTTTGGTACACCCACTTATGGGAATTGTTTTCTCTTTGCCCTTTTCTTTTTCCTTTTCTTAGAAATGCTTTATTACTCAAGAAATATAATTTTCATATAGGAAAGAAAAATGTTTGATATGCCATGCATTTTGCTTCATCATACACAAGGTTTTCACTTTCTCTCTCTCTCTAACTTTTTTTTTCCCCCTTATTTTTCTTTCGTTATCTACGTCTATGTGCCTCCTTTGTATGAATCAGTCCCAATTGGTTCACAAGGACCTGTTGGACTAGAAATTTGTAAGAGCAAGTCCAGCTAGAAATCCTCAGTCCTACTTTATCTCGTTGTTAAATCAAATAACAATTCAAACTTAATGGAGGCCCATATTCACAAAATTTTAAGATCCAAACCCACTGGATTCTAGGAATATGAAATTTAAACTTCGGTTATGCACTGACACATCATATATCGTCTTTTGAAGTCGATAATAACAACAAAAAATGTGGCAACTATGATTATAATAATTGCTCATAGTCTTGGTAATCAATTATCAGAGTGGTACTTTTTTCTTCCCTTTTCTTGTTATTATAATTTGGATATTAGTCTCTCATTAGTGGGCTTTGCCTTGCCTAGCTTGTGCCAGTTTCGTTATGGCTGATGCTGGATTGAAATCCGGGAAAAGTTTGCTTTGATGAATTTGGTTCGCTTTGTGCTTAGTTTCCTCAAAACAGACATCAATGACATATAAGGATATGCACGGCTCCTTTAATATTCGTGCCAAGACAGATCTGATGGTCTGGATCTAAACTCAAAACTTGAGTTAATTCAGGTGTTTTAATTTTTAAATTCAAACTTAATTGGACAGTACTTTCAGTCCAGAAAAGGGAAAAAATATTTAGTTAACCAAGAACATATCTTCAATCATAAATGTCCTGAATAAAAATTATGTTATAGTTCAGGTGCCATCAATATACTAATAAAATAATTCATGTTACGGTCTAATTATTCATTGATTATGCTCTATAACAGAAGTACATATGCAGCTATAACATCACATATAAACTGATACATATTGATATAAATCCAGCGTACAATAAAAATGCAAAAAAAAAAAAAATGAGAAAGGAGAAAGGTGAAAGGAGAAGTAACTGGAAGTGAGGATAGGGAAGGGAGAAGGGAGGAGACAATTGGGACCTGCTTCATAAAATTTGGCTGATTATAATTTGGCTGATGGTTTTGAAAAGAATGATGTTTTATAAAATTTCCCATCCTGTTCTGCTTCTGTGAACTCCTAGAGGTGAGAAGGTCCTGCTTCTTAATCGTTCGCCATGGTGGGGTAGTACCGTTGTGCTGCCCATCCATCTACCATCAACTGATCAGCTGCTTCTGCTAGAAGTCTAGCCTTCCAGTGTGGAGGATTCATCGGCAACTGCCACTGAGTGGAGGCTCATGGATCACCTGCATAAATTATTTTCATGTAGTTATTTCCAATAATTGTATATTTAGAAGATAAACAATTATATTTCTTAATTCCTGTACTGGATTTGCTGCTCCTGGTGCCCTATTAGTCTCCCATTCTCACATATTGTGCAACCAATCATTATATATGTGTGGGTCAGTGAATATAGGAGGTGGTGGCGTTGATGTGTTCATTGATAAAAGAGAATGGTGGATATCACACTTTGATAAGGAAAGAGATAGAAAAAACAAGCTATCTTTCTACTGTAAACTCTTGTATCTTTCTTGTATTTCAAACAACAGATTACAACTCTATTTATAGGCTAAGACAACAGAAGTATCTAGAAAATTCGTATTAAAAATAGAATACTAAACAGCAGCTGTTTCAGCTGACCCCTGTCCACTAAAACAGCCATAACTCTCTGTAGGGAACTCCAAACGTTTTGAAATTTGAACCATCAGAAACTAGACTTCCAGAGCTTTCCATCCATAGGTCATACAGCTAAAACAAACATCGTTTGATCTTTCATATCCCCTCATCAATCAGCCCAATAATTCTGCAACTGCTGAAACAAAGGAGTTCCACTACTTATTCTATTAACTTTACTTTATTACATAATTAAGTTTAATATTTCAACACACCCCCTTAAACTTGATTCCCTTTACATCCTTCATGCCCAGAAGATTTTTAAACTTCTCAAACTTCATGGTTGGTAATGGCTTCGTAAAAATATCCGCAACTTGATCTTCACTACCCACATGTATCAACTCAACTTTCTTCTCCGTCACTTGCTCTCGAATAAAATGATACTTCACATCAATATGCTTGCTTCTTTCATGATGGACCGGATTCTTAGCCAACTCGATTGCCGACTTGTTATCCACATAAATTTGCGTAGCCTCTTCTTGAGCAAAGTTTATCTCCTTGAGTAACCTTCTCAACCAAATCGCATGACACACACACGCTGCTGCCGCGACATATTCCGCTTCACATGTCGAAAGGGTGACGATCGGTTGCTTCTTTGAAAGCCACGTGAATGCTGTATCTCCCATGTAAAATGCAAATCCCGAGGTGCTCTTTCTATCATCCGTGTTTCCGCCCCAATCGCTATCCGAATAGCCAAAAATTGCACAGTTGTTAGTGGATGAGCTATAAAACAAACCAAGAGTTAGAGTACCTCGGATGTAACGAAGAATCCGCTTGATAGTCTTCCAATGTGTTGAGCTCGGCTCCTCCATGTACCGGCTAACTAAGCCGACCGCATATAAAATATCCGGTCTAGTGCATGTCAAATACCTCAAACTTCCAACTAGACTCTTGTATAATGTCACATCGACTACATTTCCTTTGTCATGCCGAGATAACTTCACGCCACAATCAACCGGAGTACTAACTGGCTTGCAATCCTCCATATTGAACCTTTTCAAAATCTCCTTGGCATAGGCCTCTTGTGTTACAAAAATGCCTTCTTCTCCTTGCTTTATTTCAAGACCAAGAAAATAGGACATAAGTCCTAAATCGGTCATTTCAAACTCACTCTTCATGGCCATTTTGAACTCCTCAATCATTTCACCACTACTACCCATAAAAATTAAGTCATCAACATATAAAGACACCATCAACTTATCACCATTTTTAATCTTCACATACAACGCATGTTCATAGGGGCATTGCATGAAACCGTGCGATCTAAAGTATTGGTCAATCCGTGTGTTCCAAGCTCTAGGAGCTTGCTTCAAGCCATACAAGGCCTTCTTTAATTTTAAAACTTTACCTTCACAGCCTTCTTTTAAATATCCGGGGGGTTGCTCAATGTATACTTCTTCCTCCAAAACACCATTCAAAAAGGCCGACTTGACATCCATTTGATAGATACGCCACTTTGATTGAGCCGCAAGAGAAATCAGAAGTCGAATAGTCTCCATTCTTGCCACCGGTGCAAATACCTCCTCATAATCGATACCGGCTTGTTGCTTGTAGCCTTTTGCCACCAATCTCGCTTTATGTTTCACAATTTCGCCTTGGGGGTTCACCTTCTTCTTGTAAACCCACTTAACACCAATCGCCTTGTGACCTTCAGGAAGAGAGGTGAGCTCCCATGTGTCATTTTTCACAATTGCATGCATCTCATCATCCATAGCGGCTCGCCACTTGCTATCTACCACCGCCTCTTCAAATGGAATGTTGTCGCCTTGAGCCAAGAGACACACCAAATGCAACTCGCTTGTCGCCTCGTACAAGTCACGAATGCTCCTTGTTTTAAGGGGTCTTGCCTCGTCATCTGATGAAGATGCATCATGTGTAGTTGGTGGCATCTTCTCATGATTGTTGGATGGAATGTTCACCGGTGAGTGCATCTCGGGTGCCTTCTCATGAAAAGTCTCCTTCATTGCACTCCAGTCCCACATTGCTCCTTCATTTACCTGTACATCACGACTAATATGTATCCTTTTGTTATTGGGATCAAAAAATTTGTAAGCTTTAGACCTCTCATCATACCCAACAAATATCAACTTCAAACTTTTATCATCCAACTTTACACGCCTTTGGTCCGGTATGTGCACATATGCTATGCTACCAAATACTTTCAAATGTGACACTGTCGGTTTCAAACCACTCCAGGCCTCTTGCGGTGTTACATTCTCTAAGCTAGATGTCTTGCACCGATTTAATAAATAAACGGCACAATCCACCGCTTCCGCCCAAAACTCCTTTGGCATGTTCTTACTCTTGAGCATACTTCGAACCATGTCGAGAATAGTCCGATTCTTACGCTCGGCGACTCCATTTTGTTGGGGTGAGTATGGTGCTGTCAAGTGACGCCGAATACCATGTTCTTCACAAAAGGAGTTAAATGCGGTTGAAGTAAATTCACCGCCTCGATCCGATCTCAAAACCTTGATATAAAAGCCACTTTGTTTCTCAACAAAAACTTTAAACTTCTTAAAAATTCCAAAAGCCTCTGATTTTTCTTTCAAGAAATAAACCCAAGTTTTGCGAGAAAAATCATCAATAAAAGTTATGAAATACCGGTTTTCACCAATTGAGCTCGGCTTGATTGGACCACAAATATCGGTATGCACCAATTCGAGGGGCTTCTTTGCTCGATATTCTGCTGCTTTTGGAAAGCTACTCCTTGGGTGTTTGCCAATCACACACCCTTCACAAAACTTGTCGAGAGAATTAATAGATGGCAATCCATACACCATTTTCTTACTAGCCATTTCTTTTAGCCCTCCAAAATTCATGTGTCCAAACCTTAAATGCCATAACCAATCTTTTTCTGCTACACAAGTCTTTAAACATGTTGCTTCAATATTCACCAAATTCAACTTAAACATTCTATTAGTGGCCATTTCAACTTGGGCAATTAACTGATTACTTTTGTCACGCAAGTAAAGAGATCGGTCTTTCATAAAAATCGTGTAACCACGTTCCAACAATTGTCCCAAACTCAAAATATTGCTCTTCATTTCCGGAACATAATAAACACTTGAAATAAACTTTTGAGTTCCATCTTTCAACTTTATTAAAATATTACCTTCACCTTCTACACGCACCTTGGAGGCATCACCAAAAGAAACATGGCCATCTGCTATCTCCTTCAATTCGGTGAACATATACTTGTACCCGCACATGTGGTTGCTTGCACCCGTATCGAGATACCACACATTCTCCTTCTCGGGACCGTTCTCCTTGTTAGCCAATAACACTACATCATTGTTCTCGGTTTCTTCCTTAGCTACAAAATTAGCATTCTCCTCCACCTTTTTTTCGGAATAGCATTCACTTGCGTAATGACCATATTTGCCACAATTGTAACAATCGATATTGTACCGATTCGTTCGGCCGCCTCTTCCACGACCGCGTCCTCTACCACGTGTAGGGTTGTTGGCACTTCTTTCTTCATTTTCAGCTTGTCTATGACTTTCTCCTCGACCTTGGCCACGCCCACGGCCTTGACCTCGACTTCGGCCTCGTCCTCGACCTCGGCCTCCTTTGTCATTCCCTTTTTGATTTGAGGAAAACTTTGCTTGCAATACTTGATCCACTGGCTCTTTTTGGTTTCTCTTCATTCTCTCCTCATGAGCCACTAAAGACCCATTCAACTCATCAACCGTCATGGAGTCGATGTCCTTGGACTCTTCAATTGCCACCACCACATGATTGAATTTTGCATTGAGAGATCGCAAAATTTTCTCTACTACTCTCACATCTTCAATCTTTTCACCAAGCCTCTTCATTTGATTGACCACTACCAATATTCGAGTGAAGTAGTCACCTATGGACTCATTCTCCTTCATCACAATCGACTCAAACTCAGCCCTTAGAGTTTGTAGCCGCACCTTCTTCACTTTTTCAGCTCCAACCACCGAGTTGCGAAGAATCTCCCATGCATCCTTTGCTCGCGTCTCATTGGCAACCTTTTCGAACATATCATCATCCAGTCCTTGATGGATGATACTTAGAGTGGCTTGATCTTCTTTTCTCTTCTTTTGCAAGGCAGCTAACTGAGCTACTGTAAGCTCCGTCTCATCTTCGGGATCTTCATAGCCATTCTTGACAATGTCCCAAAAGCCATAAGCACCAATGATAGCCTTCATTCGCAGCGACCATTTATCATAATTGGTTTTGGTTAGAACTGGATATTGGAAAGAAATATTAGAATTTCTTGTGGCCATTTGAAGTTGGCTCTGATACCACTTTGATAAAAGAGAATGGTGGATATCACACTTTGATAAGGAAAGAGATAGAAAAAACAAGCTATCTTTCTACTGTAAACTCTTGTATCTTTCTTGTATTTCAAACAACAGATTACAACTCTATTTATAGGCTAAGACAACAGAAGTATCTAGAAAATTCGTATTAAAAATAGAATACTAAACAGCAGCTGTTTCAGCTGACCCCTGTCCACTAAAACAGCCATAACTCTCTGTAGGGAACTCCAAACGTTTTGAAATTTGAACCATCAGAAACTAGACTTCCAGAGCTTTCCATCCATAGGTCATACAGCTAAAACAAACATCGTTTGATCTTTCATATCCCCTCATCAATCAGCCCAATAATTCTGCAACTGCTGAAACAAAGGAGTTCCACTACTTATTCTATTAACTTTACTTTATTACATAATTAAGTTTAATATTTCAACATTCATCCAATTTGAGGGCAAATTGGCAGGCTCTAACATAGCACCAAAGCGTTGGTCGAAACCGGCATTCACTATACACACATGCTATCTACACAAACACCAGCTTGAAGGATGTTGAAATTATTAATTAACAGCACCAAAATTATAATTCGAAGAAGGCCCAAATATATTCTATAAATTTCAAGAATCCTCTTTGACCGACTTATATATATGGTCGGTGATAGAATGAAGTTGCTAGAAATCACTTGTGTATAGTCTTAGAAGCTTCTACATAAATATTGTATCATGTATTTTCTAGAATAGTTCAAACCAAGTCATTGTATCATGTATTTTGTAGAGTAGTCCAAATCAAATCAAAGTCGGTATAACAAGTCTTAGAAATAGGAACAATTTCGAAGGTTCTTATAACTGACATATAGGGGTATAAATATGAGAGGGTCGTGTAGTAGAGTGTATGTGAAAAATCATATATAGTAAAGCTTTGTGCTCTTCTTCCAAGTAATAAAAAGAAGTTTAGAAGTATAAACTCCTCTCCAATATCATCCACAATCCAGATTATAATTTCCAACAAAGGAGAGGAGGCCAAGCAGAGTATATTCACCCTCCTGTTCCAACAGGTCCTCGTGATAGAAGCAAGCGATGAGCTACCTTTACTAAGAGTATACCTCAAAGGAGTTGACACTACGAGAATTCAAGGACGGGATGACAATCAATGGAATAGGACAAAAACATGAATCTTCATGGTTAAAAGTGCATACAGGGCCATCAAGAATGATCCACACACATTGACGAATGCCTACAAAATTTGGAAGCTGATAGTACTGCTAAGAATAAAGGTCTTCGGATGGTTGTTGGTAAACAACAAGCTATTCATGAGAGACAACTTGAGAAAAACGAGGTGGCCAATAACAAATATGTGCATCATGTGCCGTCGCAAGGTTTGAATCATTGAGACACATGGTGCAAGAATGCTCCTTTGCAAAGGAAATGTATCAATGCATGGATATTGATCCGGAAATGAGGCTTCAACCAATTGAGGCACTCACACGAGGGGAAATCAACAAACATGCAAGAGGAACATTGCTAATTGGAATGTTTGTTATATGGAAGGAGAGATGTGCAAGGACTTTCAGAGACTCTGCAAAAACACTGAGGGACCTATTAGAGGAAGTGGACAACTGTGTCAGAGACGCGATCAATAGCCGGGAGAGAAGAGTGAATCAACTGCTTATCTATTAGGACACTTTTTGCTTATTTTTTTACCAAAGGATTTTATTAGCGTAGTTCTTCTTTTCTTTACTTGCTTTTTTACATTGATGCGCCGTTTCACCTCAAAGTGGAATGGGATATCTGAGGAACGAGAGAAGATGGAGAAGAACGGTTGATGAGGAATGGAACGACTCTTTTCAGCTCAAATTTTCTTTTGAGCAACTTGTTTTCTCTTTACTTGCAATTCTCTTATAACCGCAATTATCAATTAAATATGGGCATGACCCTTATTTTTCCTCAAAAAAAAAAAAAATAAATGGGCTAATTAGAGCCTGTATTTTTGTATAAAAGATAGAAGTTTAGCTTTCTAAATTTCAATGTTTATAAAAAAATAATTATTTTAATTTTGAATCTACGATCATTCGTAGAGATGGAGTATTTCTATTTTATTCTTCAGGAAGAATTCGCTATAATATTTTAAAGTTAGTAAACAATTCTGTTCGGAGACTGTAAACCTTCAAACTTTCGCATAAATCCTGTTGCTCAGCCCTCCCTCTGTCTTCGGTCTCTCTCTCTCTCTTGTGAGCTTGCTGCAGGTAAACTTTGAAAATAGAGTTTGAATCCAAGGCTATTAAATTGGAATGCTTTGTTGGTTAATTGTAGTTAGGTATCAATTATGTAACCTCGCAAATCACGTCTCTTTTGTGTGGTTAAGCTTCAATTTCGATCCAGTTTTAGCATCAATCAGCTCTTGAATTGCTACTAATTTTCAACATGCATTTAGTTTCCAAAAGTCAGCCTTGATTGCTCTGGGTTTGGTTTCCTCATGCTGGAACAGGAATGTGAAACGGGACACTGGTATCTGCTGGCAGATCGAGACCTAATATTCTATTGAACTGAATTTTATGCTGACATGTATACTATACATGGTGCTTTTGAATGTACCAGTTCCTGCCCAATTACTTGACAGTTTTTTTCCCAATGAAGTCAAATTTAGCCTCATGCTACAATAAAGTTTAATCTTGTAAGGAAGCTAGGCTTAAGGATCATCACTGTAAGGAATGTTGAATGTAATCCAAGTCAGCAACCAAGTCAGCAAGGTGCATAAGAACTGCAATTTCTAGAAGCTACGTTTTTAGTTGTAGGTCTATCTTTGTTAAGAATTAGTTGTAATCTGGTTATTAATTATAGGCAGCCACGTTCTCTGTTTAGACGTGTGCAGGAAAGGGTAGTTTCTATATTTAGTTTGTCATGTAGTGGATTGGTTATAGGCTAGTTATAGCATAGTTATGTTAGGAGTAGTGGGTTTCTAAATATAGCTGTCTGTAGTGGGAGTAGTTGGTTCTAAATTTAGATGATGTAATGCTTTAAATTTTGAAATCTTGTAATCATGTTAAGCAGAAAAGTAGCAGAAGTTAACTCCTTGCAAATCTTTTTCTCTGTTTACTCTTCCATAATTCCAACAAATTGGTATCAGAGCCGAAGGTTCGGTGGGCAAGCAATTGAAGGCAGAGTCAAGTTGCAATTGATGGTAGAGTTGATTGTTGTTCAACCTTGAAGAATTGGGGTGTTTTCAATGGCAGAAAACAGCAGAAGCTTGGTGAATGTGATGCAACCAGCAATTCCTCTCTTCAAAGGCGAGAATTATGAGTTTTGGAGCATCAAGATGTCAACCTTGTTCAAATCGCATGGCCTATGGGACTTGATTGAGAAAGGAATTCCCAATCCTGATCCAAATCCACAAGAAACAATGAAGAAAGATGCAAGAGCACTGTTCTTCATCCAACAAGCAGTGCATGACACCATCTTCTCGAAAATTGCAGCAGCCACCAATGCAAAGGAGGCATGGACAACCCTGAAAATAGCATTTCAAGGGAGTACTCGAGTCATGGCAATAAAGCTTCAAGGCCTACGCAGGGACTTCGAAACATTGCAGATGAACAAGGAAGAATCTGTGCAGATTTTCCTTTCAAGAGTACAACAGGTGGTCAATCAAATCAGAGTATTTGGAGACACCATGGAAGAGAAGACGGTGGTGGCAAAGGTGTTAAGGAGCCTAACACCCAAGTTTGATCATGTAATTGCAACAATCGAAGAGTCCAAAGATCTTACAACCTACACCTTTGATGAACTCATGGGATCACTGCAGACTCATGAAGCAAGGATGTCAAAGGCTAAAGATAAAGGCGACGACAAGGCATTTTACATGAAGGGGGAGTCATCAAGAGGCCTATCTAATGGCTACCCAAGAGGCAGAGATAGAGGAAGAAATAATTCGAGTAGAGGCAGCCACAATCCCAGCAGAGGACGAGCTAATTCCAGCAGAGGAGGCAGAGGCCGAGGTAGAAGCAATCAAGCAAATACATACGACGATTCCAAGAGGGACATTCAATGCTATTATTGCAACAAGTATGGGCACTACCAAGCAGAATGCTACAAGAAACAAAGAGAAGAAAGTCAAGCAAATTATACAGAAGAGGAGGATGCGCAACCAACTCTCTTCATGGCCAACAGCGCGGTTGGCAAAGTTGATGCAAGCAGCATATGGTTTCTCGATAGCGGGTGTTCAAATCACATGTACGGATTCAAGCAGTTGTTTGAAGCTTTGGATGAAACATTCAAGTTGAAGGTTAAACTTGGCGATGACAAGCAGATTCAGGTAGAAGGCAAGGGCACAATTGCAGTGCACACCAAAGAAAACAGTATGAAATTCTTGCATAATGTGGTTTGAGAGGAAACCAGGGGTAAGTCATCTAAGAGTATTTGGATGTATAGCCTATGCATTTGTCAATCCACAAAAGAGAACCAAACTTGATGAAAAATCTGAAAAATGTATTTTCATCGGGTATTGTACACAATCAAAAGGGTATCGGCTATATAGTCCAGAAAGTGGTAAAGTCATGGTGAGCAGAAATGTAATGTTTGATGAAAATTCAAATTGGAAATGGAATGAAGAAAAGCAAGGAGTGGAGATTGTTCAATTTGCAGATTTAGATGATGTGGAAGATGAAATACTTCAACAGCCAAGCAACTCACTAAGTTCAGATCTGAACAGCAGCAGTTCTGATGCTGATTTATCTCCAAACAGTCCTGACAGGAACCGAAACCCTGACCCAAATACACCAACAATAAGAGTGTACAGCAGGCGTCACATTGTTCCAGAAACACCTGTAAGAAAGATGAAATCTGTGCGGGAATTGTACGAAACAACACAAGCATTATTTGTTGTAGATGCAGCAACCAATGAAAACCATGTCAAAGTTTACACCTTGAATGAACCAGGCAGTGAACCAAGTTTACACCTTGAATGAAAACCATGTCAAAGTAAGAGAAACTATTTCCATCCTGGTTCGCATACAAAACATTACAAAAGCATTAGGTCCTGCATGCAAAGTTTTATATTAGTTCTTTTCCTAATAGATTAAAACAGCCATGCAAAGTTTTATATTAATTTAACTTTTTCCTTAGAGAGAAAAACAGCCAAATTGAACTTGAACCAGAAAAAATATTTATAATTTACTGGAAATTATGGCTTGTGAAATTAAAATCTGTAGCTTCTTTTCTAAAAAAATTATTGTTCCCCATGTTACTTTATATGAGCTCTTGATTACTATGTTAAAAACAACTTAATTATCAATAGAAGTATCTTGTAAAATAAATATTTTTGTCTCAATACATTGGAGAATACAAAATGGTAACAAATTATGATTAATTAACTGCACAATTAATAAACAAAGAAATAAATAATATATTTTCTTGTTCATTTGGCTTGCCTGTTTCTGACGTGCATCTCCTTAATTTATGGAATGTGGAAAATTTTTAGTAGATTAATTGAAGTCGTACTACACGAAGGTTGAGTAGTACACTTTACAGGGGCAAAAAAATAAATTAGTTGAAGACTTAAAGTGGTACTTTTAGAAGGGAATTAGCATTAGTACAGAAGTACCAACTGTACTGCGGGTTTGCTCCATGGGGAGTTTTCACACACACAAATTATTGTCAAACGGACTAGTGCGTGTACTCTTATCCTTCTCCAATATAATTGTCAAATGGAACACGCAAGTTAATTTTCCAATTTAATTATACTTTAACCAGCTAACTTCTGTTGTTTATTTATTATAGAAGAAGAGTGAAATAAATTCAGCAAATCGTGGAAAACGGAAGTTCAATCACGATTGTGGAAGCAAGTCCTTTTCACAAATAAGTTATGAAAATATATGTATTAATTTTATTTATTTTTCTTTGGTTTTTACTCATTAATTAAATTTGAACAACAAATTATCTTAATAATCACAGCATGATAAGGAAACAAATGAGGAGCCCAATGACTTAGATATATGAGACCCATAGCAGGAATGGAATTGGTTGGATTCTACATCCAAATAATTATATGTAAGTACATAAATTATAAATTTCGTCTGTTTTTTTAGTTAAAACTTGATTATTAAAGTTTGTTCGTTATAGGTTACTATCTATAAAGTTTGTTTGTTATAGGTATATTTTGCTTGAGAACATCTTAATTATTTAGATGTAATATTTTTGCAAATTCAAGGGCATAATTTTTTGTGTAATTTTTCGACAACATTTTTCTATCAAACTTTTCTTTTGTCGTTATAAAAACATAATATTTGAGAAAAAAAATTAATTAACTAAATTGAAGTCAAAAAGTAATATAAGGTTATTTTATTATTTTTAAAATTGAGATTTATTGACAATGAATTAATATTTTGACAATCTTAAAGATAAAATTTTAAACTAAGTTAATTAGACTGAAAAAAGTAAAAGAAAATTTATAAACTTATAAACGTGGGTAGTTCTTTTTTCCTATTTGCTATTTTTCTATTCAAATATCTTGACAAAACTATTTTACATCAGTTTTTTGATGTTATTGGATTTTAGTGGATAGTAATTTGCTATTTTTATTGGAGTGATACAGCTCAAAGAAATGCAAAATGTCAGACGGTAAACTTCAGTCACAAAAAACTTTCAAACAAAAATGGCCTTAGAAAGAAAAACCGGTTGAGATTGAGCCACCAAAAAAAAAAGATGTAGAGTTAGGCATAAGACTCTTAATGAAAAACTTAAGTTTCATTCTTTCACATTTTTTATAAGTTTTATGGCCCATAACAAATAATCATATTAGTATTCGTTAATATCTTATATAATAACTAACAAAATTTAGTATATTCTTTTAATAAAAAAAATGACTCAAATACAATAAGGAGGCTATATAAATAAGTCTAAACTTAAAAAAAGCTTTTTATGTCTTTCAAATCCCATGTGAATGTTGGACATTTCATCTTTCATTTGCAATTAGAAAATGTTGCATGACAAATCATTACAAAAGTATGTTATGGTCAATTAACTTTTACCATAATTTCAATGTTATTATTCAACATTATGTCAAAAAATTAGTTTTGGTCGAGGGGTGGATCATAGTGGATGCTAGAGGGTGCTAAGCCACTCCAAGTTTTTAAAATTTTATTATCAAGTATATTGAAATCTTACTTAATTTTTTCTTTTACATGTATTAGCCCCCTAATATAACAAAGTTAAAGGGGCTTGAGTGTAAGTTTTAGAATCCAAAATCATAGACAGGGATTGTTATTTCCTTGTGTGCACAGTGAAAAAAGGAAAATAATATTTTTCAATTTGAAATTGGACTTGTTATTTCTGTTTGGACGCATTGATTTCCGTGTGTGTCCAGTAAAAAAAGAAAAATAATCTTCTCCAATTTGGAATGGTCATATAGCATGACTCGTACTGTTGTTTTTTGTTTTTGTTTAATGAGAACAAGGAATTATGGGGCTTTTTGTTTGTTTTTAATTTTTTATGGTCAAAAGTAGGTTGCTTGCTGCAAATCTTTGCATGAAGATTTAGGTAGCTCATAGGATGTTTTCAAAGCACTTTAATTTTCATCATGTAATGTAATATATATGTTGTTTAATAAATATGGAATTCTAGGGGCTTATCCGCCAAAATAAAAGTATGACTCGTACTCAAAAAAGAGAAAATAATGTCTTATTCAATAAAAAAAAAAAAATATATATATATATAGAGAGAGAGAGAGATAGACTAATGTGCTTTCGGTAGCATATGGGCCGAAATACACATGATTCAAATTTGAAATTTCAAAATTCAAACGGTCGATCTGAACCGTTTATCTTATTCTCCATATTAATATCTACTTGGAGACCAAATTTTACAATCTTCTGAATTTTTTTACTATTTATTAAGCCACTTTGAAAATCGCTAATCCAACGGTTTTACTGTTTTATGCAGTCACCGTTGGATCAACAATTTTGTAAAATACTTAATAAATAGTAAAAAAATTCATAAAAATATAAAATTTGGTCTCCAAGCAGATATTATTATGGAGAAGAAGATGAACGATTTGGATTGACCGTTTGAATTTTGAAATTTCAAATTTGGACCGTGTGTATTTCGGCCCATATGCTACCGAAAGCATATTAGCCTATCTCTCTCTCTCTCTCTCTCTCTCTATATATATATATATAGAGAGATGGGCTATGATGCATTGCAATGCATGGACCCCCTCATGCATTGCACTATAAATCACATATTTAAAGTCTAAACGACCGATCCGAATCATTAGATATTTAATCCACATTGAAATGTGGTTGGAAACCAAATTTTACTTTTTTTTGAAATTTTTGTACTATTTATTAACTATTTTTTAAAATTGCTGTTTCACTGTGAACAGTAAAAAACAGTAAAATTTTCTGGACCATCAGATCAGCGACTTTAAAAATTGCTTAATAAATAGTAAAAAATTCCAAAAAATGTAAAATTTGGTCTCCAAGCACATATTAATATGAAGAACAAGATGAACGGTTCGGATCGGTCGTTTGGACTTTAAATCCATAATTTATAGTGCAATGCATGAGGGGGTTCATGCATTGCAATGCACCATAGCCCATCTCATATATATATATATATATATATATATTATTTAGCTCCCCTATACTCAAATTCTAGTTCGGCTCTTGTTTTAGTCATACTCTACTACCTTTTGGGAACTGATTAATAAGAAATTATCAATATATATATTTCCTTTTGAAAAGCTAAAACAAATTGTTCTTTCTAAAACATTATTTAACAAAATATTCATATGGAATGCAAATACACAAAATTTTCGACTTCCTTTCCTTGCCTCAAAGATTATTAACAAAATATTCTTATGAAGCGCAATACATCACAACTAAAGGAAAATAAAATAAAAAATTATCATTCTTGTTTTGTTCTGTATTTTTATTTATTTCCAACTCGAGCTTGTATTAAATAGTAATATATTCAAAATCACGAATGTATATATAAGATACTAGTATTGTGCCTGTGCGATGTAACATGACATATTATTAGAAAACAAAACATATTTTTATTAAAAAAAACATTCCAATAAAAAAAAGAATTATTCAAAAATAGAGGAACATGATCTCTGAAGAGAATTTATATGATTATGAATTTTTAATTATTTGAACCGTGATCTCTGATAATAATTTGATGATGTGATGATTATGTATTTTTAAGTACCAATGATTTCGAATAATAACTCGATTCGAATCTAATATCAAATATCAAACAGCAATTCAATATTGACTTATGACATGATATCAAATAACATAAAAAAAAAAATGTGCCATAAAAAACATCACCCCTCCCCCTTGCATGTGAAGGAGACAACATTACTTTTTAGAGAAAAAATACATATATCCAGAATACACTAACAAAGCAATATCATGTATGTTTCAAAAGGGAACATCAGTATAACATAGAAATTAGAGAAGGACAGCAGGTATTATATTTCACATTTTTCAGAAGACTGCACCAAAACAATAGCATAGTTTTAAACATAAGAAACCAGTAATTTAACAAAGGCATTACTATTACAAAAGTGGATGCAACAAAGATCCGGTACAAAAAGAAATAGTTAATGAATATGATGTGTCGATTGTTAGCTTGTGTAGTTGCATGTGTCTTCGTTGGATCTTGTATGCCTCTAGACCTAGTAAGAAACATTTGAAGATTTTCATTTCTTTCTCACCTACAAATTTAACAATAAAAAAACAGTCAATTTTGCTCGGTTACCTTAAATTCTCAAAAAATAAGAATGCTAATATAAGAGAATAGTGAAATGCTTGTTAAATTCAAATTAAATTCACTGGTAGTTAATTAAATACGTTTTTTATCCACATTTGAATTAATTTTTTTGTTATCAGTAAAAAAAAAGTAAACAAATAAGACAAGGGTAGAGATTTAGATTTTCTATATCAGTTGGAGTCAATTCATGCTATGCTTGTATTTTCTACTGGCACATGCACGGAATTATGCCAAGGAGCCTGTTTAGATGTCAGCACACCAGGTTTTGAGGTCTGAACTACATTAGTTTTGGTTTTAGAGGTTCTAAGCCACTGTTTATGCATGAGAAACCATAATAAAGATCAAAATCATCAAGAGCCAAGATTAAACTTCAATTTATTTTTTAAGTACTTTGTCAGTCAAGAGAGTGAAGACATTTTTTTAATATAGAACCTTGCTATTTGACATATTTACAGTTTTTTTGTTTGTTTGCAATCAAAGGGTATAGATCATAGAAGAGTCACAAGGTTATTTATTCTTTCTTTTAAAAAGCTTCCAATTTCCACAAGAACAAAGAGAAGGAAAGTCAAAGAGGTCACCACAGAAGATCCAAACTGTGAGGTGGTTTTAGTTAAGATATAATTAAAAGGGAAAATTGTAAATTAATCATCAATTTGAACAGGTAATTCAAGAGAAAAATAGGTACCACATATAGAAGATATGTCAACCAGACAAAAATAATAAAATGAAGAAAATTTTCTATTTGGCAGAACAAATTTGTCAATGACAGAATAACAAGAGAATAATAATATGCATATCAAGTAAAGCTTACTCAGATCAAAGTCAAATTTTGTTGTTGTTAAAAGTAAACCGCAAGGGGTTTTGAACAGTACCAACCAGTGGTTTTGAGTGAAGAAAGGGAAAACTTAGTATTCATGAAAATAGTACACACAGACAATGAACAGTACCAGTGGTTTTTTGTAGTATCGGTATTAATAAGTTTATCAATCAATTAAGTTAAGAAGGAAAATCAATAAGGTGGAGCATAGAAGGAAATTAAATTACCTAGAGAGGACTTCTTCCTTAGGCAAGGTCTCGTCTTTTATAACAGGCATCTCATCTCCCAATGCAAAAACTTGCAATGCCCCATAGTGTTTCTGTAGAGCTACAAATTATAAAATATCTTTGACCTTGTAGCAAATTATTTCCATGTAAATTATTATCGTGGTCAAACTTTTATTAATTTTTAATTTTATTTAAACTCTTGAAAAATTGTTTACATGTAGATGTATAGTTTTGTCTATATGTGAGTTAAAAAATATAATTGAAATTGAAGTATGTAAAATTATGGGTTAAATGTATTTATCATGTTGATTGTTTTTTATTTAGTATTCTATTAATTAACGGGCTTGAATTTGATTAGTCTTATATATTCTGACAGAAATTATGAATCCATCCTGACTTGAGGGATTATTTGAGAGATTGAGGTCGTAAGAAGCAAATAATTTTTCTCTTTTTAATTGTCATCCTCTGGTTGCATAGTCTGAGACACAGAAAAATTGAGGACTTAAATAAAGAGAAAAACAACGACGGCTATAAATACAAAAAAGAAAGCTTCTTTCCAATATAATTTCGATAATAAGTATTTCCATCTTACTGGGTCAATTAGCAACCTCATCAATCAATATTCGATATAGTATAAATATATATCCTATAGATTCATCTTACTTCAGTTCCCATAGGTCACACGCTATCCTTCGCCAATGGGCAATAGTTCTATCTATATATCCTATTCATCTTACTCCAGTTCCCATAGGTCACACGCTATCATTCGCCAATGTGCTTGGCGAATAGATCTGTTCAAAGTTGATTGATCTGGAGAACTTCACTACATTCGCTTTTAGTCTTTTTTAATCTTTTGTCCCGACGCGGAGCTTTCATATGTAGCCCCGGGTTTGTGCGCATCTCCCACGCGCTTATGTGGCCCTGAATAATTCTCCATAACTCCATTTTATGATAAACAGTATATCTCCACATATAGCACTAGCATTAAGCAGTGTTGTAAATATATAATAGTATGTGTACATTGGATAAATAAGATACTATCAAGTAATTAATCGAAAAAAATTTGTCATAATTGAAAATAATCAGTCAATTATTCACAAAATCTATGACGGTTTAATCACTGTCAATGACTAATAGATCGATTAATCAATCTAAATAGACAATTTTACAACACTACTGGTATTAACAAATCACATATGAATCACTAATATTACAAGTCTCCGTATCCACTTTCATCAGTTAACTATTAAATATACTCGCACTCTATCTGTCAATTACGTACATTTTCATCCGTTAACTAATAGACTGTAAAGGTTAATGAATAATTGATAAATAACAAAACCGTTATCACTTAATTATATAATCCATCATGAAATGTATTAAAACAACAAAGATATTACATTATTAAACACGAGTAAAGCTTAGGTGCACTATACTTACCACAAAGGCTTGGTGTATATAACCTTAAAATTTATTGGATTGGCTTCAAACGATAATTTCAAACTGTTGGGAACCAATCTACTTCACGAGTGATACATCTACATGCAAAAAATTTAATTTTTTCAAATCATTTTAGTACAAAGTTGAGTGGTAAGAAAATGAAGTTTGTGAGTTATTTTAATGCATTTAGTTTTCATCATTTTTGGACCATTTGACTTTGTGCTAAATGAATTTAAAAATTTTAAATTTTGCATGTACATGCATCACTCGTGAATTAGATCGGTTTCAACAATTTAGATTTGTCATTTGAAGCCAATTTGATAGATTTTGGAGTTATATTCACCAAGCCTTCTTGGTGAGCATAGTGCACGCACTAGTGGAAAATATGGAATCAGGATCGGTTATATACACATATTAGTATCGGAATGCAACCGATCCTGATGAAGGCGATACTAATACTATAATAATCTGGATCGGTTAAATAACTGATCTAAATAGAAACTATCAGGATCGGTTGTTTCAAAAAACTGATCCTAATAGTACTATTAGGATCGGTTCTTTGAAACAACCGATCCTAGTTCCTTTTTTTTTTCAAGAACCAACATTTTGTGAAGCATTACATATTATAACAAGAAATTTAAATCCAAAAAAAAATTAATTAACAAACATACAAGTGACTAATTGGGCTATTTCTTCAATTAATACACATTTATGCAATTAATGTAAAGCACAATAATAAAAAAATCAATAATTACCTCTTCTGCAATCACATCACTTGAGATTAAAAAAGACCATAAAAACAAAATCAAAGGTAACAATTAGATAGAAAAATATTTTCCAATAAAAAATACAAAAAAATGTGTTTTAAAAGTATAGTAATGAGAAAATTAGATAAAACTAATATCATGATAGTTGATCGGCCGGATGATTAAGTAACTTGAGCGAGATGTCCTCAAGACTGTAAAATAATATACAAACACCATTAATTAATTTTTGAAACAATAAAAAAAAATTAAAAACTGACACAATTAAGCCGGAGGTACGAGAGCCTCGGCTTTGAGAGGAAGAGACGGGGAGAAAGAAAGAGAGAGACAGAGAGACAGAGGGAGAGACGAAGTTGTTGGGGCTCCGGATATAATTTATAAAGTACATCCATCTCTTATGCACTCTTTAGGATTAAAAGTACATAAAATAATACATCCATCTCTTATGCACTCTTTAGGGATAAAAAGTATATCCATCTCTTATGCACTCTTTAGGAATATAAATATATCATTTTTGTTATTTGTTTCTAGATATATTAATTTCTTTATTCTTTATTCCCATTCTTTTTATGTCATGATACTTAATCATTATCCCATATGCAAAAGACCGGTACACTATATTTATAGTGCCGGCAGAAAAATAAGATATCTAGTGCCTTTATGTTTTCTTCTTATTATAAGAAGCGGTTTCTGTTATTTCGGGTTATAAACAACCCTATGTTATTTCATATACATTGCTATCCTCATGTTCAGTTATATTTTTCTAACATTACCAGTAATAGTTTTGATGACCCTAGCAGCTTACTTAATGTTTATGTCCCTAACAAATATAATCCTTCTGACGCTACCTTTGATAATGAGTATGATGCGAGCATTTCAAATGAGTCTGACCCTTGCTTTTCAATTGGGTATGACTCATTTGAAATGCTTGCATCATACTCATTATCAAAGGTAGCGTCAGAAGGATTAGATATGTTAGGGACAAAAACATTAAGTAAGCTAGTGTCATCAGAACTATTGCTGGTAGTGTTAGAAGAATACAACTGAATATGAGGATAGCTATGTATATGAAATAACATAGGGTTGTTTATAACCCGAAATAATAGAAACTGAAACCGCTTCTTATAATAAGAAAACGTACATAAAGGCACTAGATATCTTATTTTTCTGCCGGCACTATAAATATAGTGCACCGGTCTTTTGCATATGGGATCATGATTAAGTATCACGATATAAAAAGAATGGGAATAAAGAATAAAGAAATAAATATATCTAGAAACAAATAACAAAAATGATATATTACATCCCTTATGAGTGCATAAGAGATGGATGTACTTTTTATCTCTAAAGAGTACATAAGAGATGGATGTACTTTTTATTCCTAAAGAGTGCATAAGAGATGGATGTACTTTATGTACTTTATAAAAATGGTCAACACAAGTGGAGATGAATTTACATGGTCTAGCTTGCACGAGCCATCCACGTGTTTCCCCATGCTTCATATCTTAATTAGGTTTCATAATGCAACTCGGTTTCGCCATTAAAGATATATAAACGGTTTTATTCGTGTTTGACTTGAGCTCCAATTTGGTAATTACTTCTGTAAACTAATTTGGTTGGTGTCCCCGTGTCGTTGTGTTATTCACTCTCTCTTTTCCTCCGATATTCTTCATATTTAATCTGATATTTTATTTTTGGATTTTCTAGTAACGAAAACTCTGCAACTAAAGGTGTAGCGGGTGGTATGTATATACAGTTACAGCCATAGTAACCAATGAATTATTCGGGTTCGGTTCAGCGAGGTCAAAAATTCGTGATTCGGATATAATCCGGGTATAATTCGGAAATAATACGGATCGAAACTAAGTTCTAAATCTGAGATTTTTTTTAATTTTAATATTAAATAACAACTTCCATACAAACTTTTATATACAAAAACGAGCACAAAAGATCAAGTCTACACTTTAAAATCCACTACCGTAAGAAATATTTAACACTAAAAGTTATTTCTATTTTTCAGATTTAGTTGAATGGTTTTAATAAGATGTACACCATTAATTTTAGATCCAACCGTTGAAATCTTCACTAAACATGCAATTAACTCTTTTCAAATTGGAGAGGATCAACAGAATGCAAAGATTTGGGTTCACGTGGTGCATCAGCCTAGGCCTAGATTCCTAGAAAAACGTGAATTCAAAATTTATCCAGATTTGAAGCTAAAGGTGCGGACGTTTTTTTTGCAAATTTAACGCGAATAAAACGTAAAATTTGTTAAATTCGCAAATAATTAGTGAATAATTTGTTTAATTCGCGAATTAACGTTTTAATCACGAATTGATTCGCAGAGTACTCAAATCCAAATTATTCGTGAATAATTCGCGTACCTTGTTACTATGGTTACAGTGGCGGGTTGAAATGACTTGTTTTTTCCACAGAGTTTATATATATACTTTTCATTCTTTTTAATTTTAATTAATTAATTAGTAAATCTATAGAGAGTGTTTATGAAATTGATGTCGCTACTTATTTATCTACAATATTATTAAATATCTTAACTTCTAATATAATATAAATATATAGTTATAAAGTAACTAAATAAATGTGTTGACATATTTTCTACGTGAAAGGTCATGAGTTCCAAATATAAATAAATAAGTTATTTATACATTAAATAAAGTTGGTAGGCTAAACTTAATGTTTCTTTCAAAAAAAATGTGCCGAAACACGGTACGGTTTTGCACATAGTTATAATGACATTCTACAATTTGAAAGGAATACTAATTCTAAAAATATCGTTGATTATATATATATGTTCACTTAAAATAAACTGTATAGAAGCCTTAAGGATGTAAAACTCATCCATCTTTTGAGTTAGATATAGCATTAGTATATATTTTAAATAAATAACTGGGTGTTATTTAGTTAAATATAACATGAAAAATAGGGAGCTACTATTGGAGCTTTTTTTATTTTGTTGGCACAACTCTTTACTACGTGATAGTGGGGGGAGGGCCTTTTACTTTACTGCATTTTCTATTTCGTTCATGTAATTATATTGTATATACTTTTTTATATATCAAAATATTTTAGTGGACTTTTCCACTAACCTTTAAAGAAAGAAATGATAATGCAGAATGAGACACTTTTTGCGAAGATAAAGAAGTGACTTTTTGCGATGGACTACTCTCATTGTTCAGTTTTTTCTTTTTGCGACGATACCTTTTGCGATGGACGGCCGTCGTAAATGTCATTTTTCTCTCGCAAAAAGTGTCTACTTTGTTGTAGTGTATGGTGTGTATGTGTGTATAGTAGAACTATGGTGTTTAAGCTCACCAAAGTGTTTGGTGAGCTTAACTCCAAAACCCACCAAATCGGTTTCAAATAACGAATTCAAACCGTTGAAATTCGCCTACCTTACGAGTAATGCGTCTAGATGTGAAAATTTTAAACATTCTAATTAATTTAGTACGTATAAAGTCAAGTGGTCAAAAAACATTAAAAAAAATGAATGCATTAAAATTAATTTATCAACCTTCTAATTTTGACCGATTGACTTTATACTAAATTAATTCGAATGTTTAAAATTTTAACATGTAGACGCATCACTCGTAAGATAGGTGGGTTTCAACAGTTCGGATTCGTCATTTAAAACCAATTTGATGGGTTTTGGAGTTAAACTCACCAAACACTTTGGTGAGCTTAAGAACACCCTAGTTCTACTCTCTCTCTCTCTCTCTCTCTCTCTCTTATATATATATATATATATATATATATATATATATATATATATATATATATATATAGGAACCTGCTACGGTGCTACATGTAGCATAGAGGCTCTCCGTGCAACGGCTCAATATTTGACTTTTTAAAATCCTAACGGTCGATCTGAACCATTTATCTTGTTCTCCATATTAATGTGTTTGGAGACTAAGTTTTACATTTTTTGAAACTTTTTTACTATTTGTTTAGATTTATTAAAAACCACTTTTTTTTATGGTCCAAATTTGCTGGAAACAACAATTTTGAATAAATTAAAAAAAATAATAAACAAATTTAAAAAAAATGTAAAATTTGGTCTCCAAACACATATTGATATGGAGAACAAGATAAACAGTTTGGATCACCCTTAGGATTTTGAAAAGTAAAATATTAAGCCGTTGCATGGAGGGCCTCTATGCTACGCGTAGCACCGTAGCAGGTTCCTATATATATATAGAGGAGGGTTAAAATGCACCCTCCTTTTTATACTCCTAACGTGCACCCCTTCCCTCATATCTTCATTTTTAAATTTCAAATAGTTGATTCGAACCTTCCAATGTGTTCTTCATATTAAAATGTGCTTGGAGACCAAATTTTACATTGTTTGGAAATTTTTTACTATTTTTTCAGAATTTTTGAAAATCATCACTTTGCTGAATTTTTTATTATTGTTTAGTTTAATCAAAAATTCTGAAAAAATAGTAAAAATTTTCCACAAAATGTAAAATTTGGTCTCCAAGCACATTTTAATATGAAGAACACGTTGGAAGGTTCGAATCAACTATTTGAATTTTGAAAATAAAGATATGAAGGAAGAATGCACATTAAGAGTACAAAAAGAGGATGCATTTTAACCCTCCTCCTATATATTTATAGTTAACAATGAATTTAAGGGGACAGAAAAATAAAAACGGAGCACACCTCCTAATCTTACTATTTTCTCACCATATTTTACTCATTCTATTTGAATTTGTTTAATACAAAACGTATATTAGTGGAGCGCAGTAGTATGAACATTAATATGATGTCTATTCTTTGCATGTAGTTGCATTGTCCTTCCCTCCCAACCCAAAAAAATAAAAGAAGGGCTTAGTATCCTACATTAGGTAAGGTATATAGCAAAGAGACCAAATATTTTGGTGGTCACTTAAGAAATAATTTTCTGTTGTTTGAGTAATAGCAAATCATCACTAGTGGAGAACCATGAAACATACAGGAACAGTCAAAAACCCTTAACAGGAATAGGTGTAGATCCGTTCCAGACTCAGGGGACACTAATAGTACATCTAATCAGGATTGGTTGTATAGCCGTTTCTATTTATACAATCAAGGATAGTCATTAATTTATATAACCTTTCTTGTTTCCTAGAACAAGAATGGTTGTTTAACAAATAACCGTTCCTCTTTGTACAAATAGGAACGGTCATTATTAATAAGCCGTTCCTACAAATAGGAATGGTTTTTTTATTAATCGACCGTTCTTGTTTGTACAAATAAGAACGGTTCATTAATTAGCCGTTCCTGATTGGTTATTTTCAATGACGATTTTTACAAATAGCCGTTCCTAAAATGAGATTTAATTTTAAAAAATAAATTCATTATTTGACCAGCTACTACATATTTTTGCTGGCCTATAAACCAAAAATCAGAATATGTAAGAATCACATTAAACATGAGATAAAAGATCAACACATGCTTCACATTAAACAAGCTCAAGTTCACAAAATTTACAATAATCGTAAATTATTACAAAATAACACATCCTAAATAGTTTTACTTTTTTCCACTAATACTTTCTTCAAGAAAAATCTAGCCCACAGTGATCGAATGTAGCTGAAGTTTGTTTCATTGTAACTTGGAAATTCCTGCATTTTTTAAATGATAGAAGATTACAATTACAATTTTAATTGCGTATGTTATAAGCAAGATGAATATGCATACCTTTATGTTCGGAAAAACATCGAGGAAGTGAGTTATTATGTCATGCATGAACAACATAACATAATATCCACATTCCCAATTTTCGAGTTGTTGTGGGCACTGTACTAAAAAAAATCAGATTCAAGTTAAGAAAGAAAAGCAAAAGATGAAATTCAAAAATATCCATAACAAATAACACAAAAATCAGATTAATGTAAAATCTGGGTCTAAACTTTTTAGCAAGGAATTCTCTTTCTGTCTATGAACTTGGATTTGACAGAATCAGGTTCTATGTCTCCTTATTTATCAGTTCTTGACAGAAGGGCATTCTTGATTTTTTTGGAGTCACAAAGACATTGACTAGACTTATATCAATTCCTGGTGCTTACCTCTTATTCTTTGATGTTCATACACTATCTGAACACTGATTTTCCCTTACTAGTAAAGGAATAAGTACAAAATCAGTTACTTGCATATTTTGGATATGTTTTATGTAGTGAAATCCCTGATTCTTACTTATTCATTTACTTAGCATAACAGACCCTCCCCACCTAACATGCCGAAATAATATCAAGACGCATAGATAAGCAGTTTGAAAAATTAATGTTACAATTTCCTTGGCAATTGACAAATAAATTTTAGATTCACTAATAACTATTACCTCTAAATGTTTAATCTTCAAGGTAGCATTTTTTCCTGGTCCTCCACAATACCTATCCATTCGGTAGGCGCTGTTCAAATATCATTACAGTGAATAATCAATACTTACAAAAGATGTTTAACTATTACCCAATTGAAAATGTATACATTAAATTCAAGTAACATAAACTTACTCCTTCAGCGCCTTGGTGATTTTTAGAACTTTTTTAGTGTCGGCTTGTGAATCGAACACAAACAACGTGCTCTCTTGAGCCATCAGCACAACCAAAACCCAATGAGTACTGCATATTAGGTACAACATGTTACAAAATTTTAATTTCTATGAAATGAAAAAAATTGAAAAAAATTATATAAATAGAGAGATAGAGAACTAACTACTCATGATATGGTATGAATATAATTTTTTTGTCTCGGTTTTCTTTCAATGCTTTACGTAAGTATTTATCGACAAAGTCTCGGTCTTGACCATTGCCCGACAAAAGATTGCAATTGGTTCTATCGGGGTCCATAAAACCAACAAGCTCATTAGGGAATTCATCCCTGTAGTATTTGTGCTCATACCTGCAAATAATGGTAGAATTATAATCATTAGTAACTGTGAAGTAAAAGTAGCAAACCTTTGCATATTTTTGCTAATATTAACTCACATCATGAAGATCTGAATAATTGGTGAAGTGATCCACTTCTTTGGTGTAATCAAGTCCCTAAAATCATCTGCATGAACAGATATGGAGGATATGACGTCCTCACTATGGAAAAGGTCAAGTGGCAGGTCGATGTCAAATGCATTGCCAAATTTCTTCAAAAACACATCACGCAGATTCTTAAAATGTGGACCCAGATTGTCAAAATTGAGACCATCAAACCCCCGGTATAGCTTTGGTGTGAACGCATCGTTGTGAACTGAGATCTCATTTGTAAAAACTTGTAACTCTTTAAGTGGTTCCTACAATTATGAAATGATAAATCAACTATAACTCTACTAGTTAAGAAATTGTAAGGAAGGAATTTGTAAATAAACATTTTTTACCTCATCTAAAGATATCAAATCCTTAGGCCATGCAATGAAACTAGAACGGGCTGAGCGAAGAGTTTCCACCTCGTCATTTGGTACAGGTACAGGGGTATCATCTTCACCAGCAACATAATCATCCACCATTACCTTCACATAGCCCGGCGGTATAGGTCTATGGTGAATAACCGTGCCTTGAAGTGATGGAATATTTATCGTCCCTATGGCCACTTGAATCTTTTTCCCATCTCGAATCAAATGGAGTTTGCATTTGCATTCTTCCTTTAATGACAAATAAATATATAAAATAAGGCATGTAATGGTATAATATTTGTTATTCACGTCAAAGAATAGATATTTGAATTACCTCAATCGAATCAATAAAATGTGGTTTTTCCACTGAGGAGAAGCTACTCTGACCAGCTCCTGGGCTACTTACTAGTGGGTTCCCAGTGTCTATTTGTTTGCCCATCAAGAATGTCATTTGCCTTTGGAGAGCCTCGTGCTGCATTGCCGTTTGCTTTTGGAGAGCCTCTCTAACAGCTCTAGTAAGGTGTTCACAGAAGACCTCACCCTCCATGCCGATCCCTTGCAATACCTATACAAACATATAAAAAAACATAAAAATTAAGATGTATAGCGCATGATAATTCTATATTTTACAAATGAAAATGCAATCAAAATCCAGAGGTTCACCAAAAAGTTATTAAATTAATAACGACTAGCTTGTTTCTTAAGATATATATATATATATATATATATATATATATACTAGTATCGTGCCCGTGCGTTGCAACGGAAACATATTATAAGATTGAATATAATATGAAGAGACTTTTTTATTTGACATTCACATAAAATAAAAAAATAAAATAAAAAAAATTTATAAAAAAATGAAAATCCAAATAATAAATAACAATAAAAGAAACAACAACAAATGAAAAAAAAATCAAATATAACATGATTTTTTTTTTAAATATCATTGCGATTCAATATCTAATTTTCTCTACAAGCGAGACAGGTCATTAAACAATTTAGAGAAGATGATATGTAAAGAAACAAATTTGAAAAATATATAATTAAATGGTTCAAATAAGGATTTTCTCTACATATATATTATTCATGAAAATTATTTTAACAGTAGAAATTTATGTACATATCATTTATGTACACGAAAGTTCTAGATATTATTCATTTTCTCTTCATATTAGAAAGATTTATTACTTTTGTTAGCATAAGATCTGATATTCATCTATTCACAAAAATACAATAGCCATAAACAAAATACGAAAAAATATGATTGTTTCCATTTTTATTATTAAAACTATTGAGGAAGAGAAGAAATGAAGGAATCAAATCCTCTGCCTATTGATGGGCAGAATTTTCCTGTCATCTATGAAAACTAACCAATCCTGGTCTGCCACGTTTCATACCTCTCAATGATAGTTTTTACAATAATTAAATACTTGGTCCGTCATTAATATTTCTAAACATAGAAAAATTGACTCAGTCAACAAAAATAGAAAAAAAAATCCAGTTTGTCTTTATAAAATCTCCATTATTATATTATGATACCACAAGTAAAATAAATTTATAACAAATTAGCATAAGATTTTTTTCTATGAAAAAAAATGTAAGTTGTATAGAAGAGAGTTCCAATATAATAAATTTTACGTCAATTTGAGTTATAAATTTTCAAATATAAATGAAAAAGTAAACTTTGAACATTTTATAGCATAAAAATTTGCCAGAGAATTTTGAATTTTAAAATTATTATTAAATAATATAGGAAAATCGATTGAGTACATTAGATTTTTAAAGATTTAGAAGGCTCTCAGTTAGTGGTTTGAATTAAAACTTTTGAAGCAAGGTAGTAATTCAGATTCAAACTTTGAAGCCGAATTAGTGGTTCTAACTTAAACTTTTGACCAAAACTACCAACTCAATTCCAAAATTTAAATCCAAGTTACCCACTAACGCTTGCTATGCTATAAAAAAATTCACGTACCGAATCTATATTCTTATATTATTTGATAATAATTTCTAAAAATAAAAAATTCTCTATAATACTACGACATTTTGTAGCAATTTTTTTTGTTTATATTTGAATTTTTTTAACCCAAATTGCACATTAAATTTGTTATATTGAAACTCTCTTCTGAATAACTTTACATAAAGAATACCTTATGATATTCTTATTATTAATTTTTTATATTCATTTATATTCATTGCAATGATTATTCTTTAGATAAATTGTGGTATTATTTATTATTTCATAAAAAGACATTGGATTGTAGTGAGTTAATTTTTCTGCATTTAAAAAACTTTCTATATAGTTTGTCTACACATATTAATGACAATTTATTATTGTAAAAACTTTCATTGAGAATTAACAAAATGAGGCATACACATATTCATTAGTTTTTATAGATGGCAGGGAAATGAAATGGAGAAAATGCAGAAATAAGGAAATAATTTAATTGGTAGAATAAAAGATAGTTGTAAGGAGAAATAAGGAAACAAATTGTTAAGGATTTATTCAATTTTATTGTGATAAACCATGTAGCAATCTGTGTGGCGAGCATATTTTTAGCTAAATTTAAACTTCTACACATAAAATAGATATATATAATCAAAATAAGACAGATTATGTGATTGGAGGGTTGATATTCAATTGAAAAAATTATCTTTCAATCTCAGCCGTTGGAGGATCAGGACAACTACGTACATAATATAAGAATGGAGATATATATAATTATTTTTGTAACTTATCAAATTAAAGATACTAGATTTGAAGGCATCTCAATGCAAAAAAAAAAAAAAAAAAAAAAAAAAAAAAAAACAAAACAAAACAAAAAAGGAAGAAGAAGAAAATTGAGGCAGCATATGTTTTCCACTTCCAGTTAATTAATTAATTGATCCTTTGGGTACTAAACCAAAAAAACAAATTTCTGTTCATCCCAATATATCAACACAAACACTAGCTAGCTAGCTGCAACAGATCTTATGAATCTCAAATAAGAAATAACTCAATTAAATTAGAAGATCCTATATTTCATCATGAAACAAATAACACCAACTAATGGTTTGTCAGCTGAGTATAAGAAAATAGCAATTTAGAGATCAAATAATATAAGTGATGATAATGAATAGGATCATATACATACCTCAAAATGGAGATTGTAAAAAGTTCTCTCTCCAAGAGGAGCCGATGTCGTTGAAGCGTTGATTAGCTTAAGGCCTTGTCCTTCCAAAATCTCTAAATACTTGATGAGAGAAGTTTTGTCAGCTCTTTTGCTTAATATGCAAATATTCACCATGACCTCTTTGTCAGTGAGACAGGTAGCAGTAACTACAAGAGAGTCAATACGACGATCCTTCGATGTTGAGTTGTGTTTTTGCCGTTGAGAACCTTTTACAAGTAGCTGTTGTTTCTTTTTTGTCATTTTCTCGACTTGTTTCTGAAGTTCCGGTATGTACTTGAGCACTCGTGAAACGGTTACTGGAATACTCATCTTCTTCTGAATTGTTTAAAAAGGATAAAAGAAGAGTATCTTTAAGAATGTAAGTACATTTAGGTTATAATTGAGAAATTATAAAGTTGGCACTATAACAATAAATTAAATTCTGGTTTTCTCTGCTGAAATGAAATTAAACTATTCAGTACCGGAGATAAACAATCAATACAATGCTAGGATATCAATTTTCATACAATTACACAATCTAATTTAGGGAAGTTCAATTGCTAAACTACTAGCTAGGTACTCTTCTTCAAGCACTTCTTTTTTTCCCTTCTCTTGTTTTTTTCAAGTAAAAATTAAAATTGAATAATAATATCGATCATTAGCCATGTCTATAGAAATAAAGAAATAATATATTTCTAGTACTTACACTTCTCTCAGACTCAGGCAGTAGCATGTGGAGAGACAAATACAAGCTATTGAGCTTCTTTCGCCGGTCCCGTTCGTAAGCATTATGATTCAACTTCTTGTTGAAATGATTTGATGAAGAGGGATTATCTTTAGGAGAGGGAGTAGTAGAAAGGAAGTAATCTTCCTGTTGCTCAAGTTCTAGCAAGAGAGATTCGCAAAAATTGTCTGGCTCGATCGATGTGGAGCTCGAGAACATATTCTCACACTGGATTTGGGTTCCATTGATCATTGTGAGGGAACTTTGTGAAAGATAATATGCAAAGTGATAATTAATTTCGAGTAGAAGTCTTGGGACTTTATTATTTATATTGAAGTGCAACTTGGCCAATTGTTTTATCTGTGAAGATAGCTACAACAATATTAATTCCTTGAGAAATAAAAAAATAATTAGAGTTGCGTGATCAGTGAATTTAAATAATTTAATATTGTGTGAGGAAATATATATATATGCTTCATCAATAGCGAATTAATTAGATACTTGATCCATTTTTGTGGGGAAAAACTGTATACATTCATTGGACTCTTATAACTCTGTTGTTGGAATATATATTGTTTGATTGCCGTTATGCATCTCAAATTCACAAGTATTGAGGAAATGTATAAGACTTTCATGTACTCGTTAAATAAACATATTTAATTTGTTCATTTTAAATGAAAATTTGCAAATCAACTCCTATCATCAAAGATCCTTAAATTAGAAAATGATCACAAATTTAACTCTTTATTCTTATATTAAACTATATACAAATCAAAATTTATCACTATTACATAAAAGACAATTATACATGGTTGAAATTGCTAATAACACATGGTTCTATGATCTTGTATATCTTCACGCATCATGTATAAAGGTGTAGATACATTGTACACAGTTGCAAAACCGTGTCTATATAAAAAAGGCGCTAAAACAAGAGATTTACACGGTAAAAATAACTGTGTATAATAACAAGGGTTATATACACAGTTCCATCATAGAAATTAACCGTGTATATTTTGAGATAATCATACACAATTGATTTATATAAACAATGTATTTTTACTCTTTGTACACGGTTTTTAGAACCGTGTATTTTTTTTTATACAATTAATAATGGACTAGCATCCATAATTGCTAGCTATTAAACATACAATATGACACACCCATAATTTAAGAAATATTGAACATTTACAGAAAATAATATTCAATATACATATAGATCCATAATTCAACAAATATTACAACAATTACATATTCAACAAATATTACAGCATGTTTTAATTTTTATTACATGTTTTATCTTTCAGTGGTCAGTTTGTCATTTGAAGACAATCATTGATCAAGAATGCACATTAGCTTTAGAAATGTGGCGGGCCAATAGAACATCCATATGGTGTTTGACCCGACTATTTTACTTGAGCTGATCGAGTTGATGTATATATAATTTTTTCACGTAAAGAGATTAAATCATTACTCTCATTCCAATTAGTCAGATGTGTCGAACACTACATGGACGTTCTATTCGCCTTACACATTTATAAAGCTAACAACAATTCTTGATCCATATATAGTAATCTTAAAATAACAAACCAATCATCCTACAAATAAAACATGCTGTAAAAAATTAAATTAACAAAGGTAAAAAGAAAGGAAAAATATATAAAATCCCAAAACCATTCCCCACAAGAAAATTAAAAAAAACAATAATAATAATTACAAGAACCTAACAAAATAAAACCTAAAGAAAATAGAACCTTACATTAATTTGTGTTTTGTACCCAGTGCATGTGTCAGATTTTGCTTTCAGTTGGGATGATGAAATTAAATTGCCATTGACACCACACTACGCCACCCTTAAAAAGGAACTATGCCCATATTTCTTATCATAATTTACACATATGACTAAGTTATTACATACTTAAATTAACTAATTAGTACCCAATTACTAATCACTACTACAAAAAAAAACACTTTGCTATCTGTTGCAATCGCATTCCGTCATCGGATTTCGAACCAATGCTTTCCACCCCGATAGAAAATGTACATACATATGCCATCGGCTTAAAACTGATAGCATTAATAGAAATAACATCGACAGTGCATGTTCAGCCATCGAGTTAGGCAAACCCAATGCCATCACTTTCGTTTCGCCACCGACGACAAATGTAATTAATGCTGTCTACTGAATTTCAATAGCCGATTGCAATATATAGTGTCTTGCACAATCTGTTTTGTTTGTGTTGGTATTGGCAAATCCTAGTTTTCTAGCGGGTCATTAATTTCTGGTCCGATGGTGATCTATATATAATTATTATTATTTTTATTATTAATTCTTGTATTATGGACTAGCCTAGCTATTTTTAAAACATATAATATAGGAGAAATTTGTTATTTGTCACTCCAAAACCTTCAAATTTGAAAAATGTCATCCCAAACTTTAAAATTGTAAAACTGTCACTCTAAACTTCATTAATTTTTAATTTTGTCACTTCAAATAATTAATGACAACTCTTCTCCTCCTCTTCTTCTCGTGTGTTTATAAACCCCGTAACCGGAGGCCGATGCGCTTGATTCATTGTGGCACACCGCAGACACCAAATTCAAACCCTCTGAGACACCTCAACTTTTGCGCGCTTTCGGAAAATCTTAACCGTTTAAATACGTTCTGCACGAATATCAAAGGACAAATAATACTGACCCTCTGCGCTATCTTCGAGTAGGCACCAGACACGTCCGTTACGCAAGAGTTAACATATCATACGTAGTAATGCACCTGCAAAATCTTTTGTGGCGCAGGCTTTTGTAATTACGTGTACAAAGCTACAATGGAATCAAATAATAGTCATTTCTGCCATGGTAGGAGAAATTATGCACCTGATAGTCTGCAGTTCGATTATTATTTATAAGTTTATCGTATGTCATGGCAGGAGAAAAAGAGGAGATAGGAGAAGAAAAAGAGGAGAAGAGTATTTTCGTCATTAATTATTTGTAGTGAAAAAATTAGGAATTAATGAAGTTTAGAGTGGTATTTTTATAATTTCAAAGTTTGAGATGGCATTTTTCAAATTTGAAAATTTTAGAGTGGCAAATAACGAATTTCTTCTATAATATAATCAACAAAACATGCATCAACAACACATAGGCATCAACAAAATATATATTATACATATACAAGTCATTCTCCTAGATAGGAAATACAATAGTTAAAATTAACTTGAAAGTCGTATTCAAATCATACAATAGTTACAAGTTGTCTTCATCCTTCCCTCTAGCCTGCAGCCTTTGTGCTTGATCAAACTCATTAAGTGCAGGAGTGACCAATATGTTGATCAAATAGATACATCGCGGAGCCTCATCCGATGGTCCTCTCTCTGAATTATCTTCATATATATTCACTACTAGTGGCTGAAATTAGAACAAAATTTGAGTGCATGCATTATTAATTAAGTAACAATGAATATTTTTCAAAAATTAAAACAAAATACAAATAATTGGCTTTACTACCTTTTGGAGATATTAAATATTACAGTATTGGTCTTTTCCTCCAATATCACGTTGAAGTTCTCCATATCAGCTACTAACAAATAGAAAAACTGACAAGCATTATCATTTTGTTATAATTTGAATGAACATATATGCCTTATGTTCAATGCCATTTTAAGAGCCACATTCAGAGAGGAGATCGATGTAGGTGAACATACGTACACAATAAGTAACATTGAATTTAATAGTTTTCTAAAATTGAAACAAAATACAAATGATTGCTTTAATATTGCAGCATTGGTTTTTTCCACCAATATCACATTGAAGTTCTCTATGTCAGGTACTAACAAATAGAAAAATTAACAAGCATTACATATTATGTTATAATTTAGATTAACATACATTTTGTTCAATGCCATTCTGTGTGCCACATTCAGAGAGGAGATGTAAGTTTCGAATAGTATCATACCTCTCCTTGATAGATGAAATATAGAAGAAGTCCAATACTATCCGAAAACCTAAATCACCACCCAAAGGTTGAAGATGTAAATCCACAAAAGAAATTGGCTCAGATCGAAAACCCGAAGTCCTAAACCCATTTAATTCCTAAGCCCTAGATAAACCCTAATAAAAGACATTGGCTCAGAAAATAACCTAACCTCTAAAAGAACCAAAAAATTAACCTTTTAGAGATAAATTAATAAGTAACAAAAAATATTTTTCAAAAATTGAAACCTACGTACAATTAATAAGTAACAATGAATATTTTTCAAAAATTGAAACAAAATACAAATGATTGGCTTTACTACCTTTTGGAGATGTAGCCTTGGTCTTTTTCTCCAATATCACGTTGAAGTTCTCTATATCACCACCCAAGAGTTGAAGCTGTAAATTAACAAATGAAATTGGCTCAAATCGAAAACCCTAAGTCCTAAACAAATTTCAAAACCCAAACTCCTAAATCCATTTGATTCCTAAACCCTAGATAAACTATAACGAAAGACATTGGCTCAGAAAATAACAAAAAATGAACAAACTTTAAGTTCAAACAAAGAACAATAAGATCTTGACCTAAGTATTTAATCTAGGTAAAAACTACTAGAAACACTGCATAAAATCCTAGATAAAAAAAAACTAGATGAAGAGTGATAACGAGGAACCTTGGGAGGAGAGAGAGCTTCGATGGCGAAAAGACAGTGGATATCCCAATCTTTCTTTATTTAAAATCTCTATTTCTTTATTAAAAAGGGCACAGTTCACTTTCAAAATGAATTTTCAATACAATTCAAGTTTTCATCTTTTTAAGTTCTCAAAATATCCATTCCTAATCAGTTCTTTGATCAATTATGGGGTTAGTTGTAATTTTTCAAGGTCATCCCAAACACAATCATAACTTTTCACAAAAGTCCCTAATTCAATCAATCACACAAATTTATCACTGAAAAATATAAATTTTTGAAAAATAAACATGACCTAAATGCAAATACAATTTTCTTCTATTCGACCCCTCAAACTTGAATGAAGCACCTCAATGCTTGAATTCACACAAGAAAAAGTAAATAGAATAAAATATGGAAACTAACCAGACATGGAGTGAGGGAAGAGGCAGGGGCGCCTCACTGATTGGTGGGAGGTGGGTCGGGTGGTTCTGGGAGGAGCATCCACCTTTGAGGTACACAACCCGGATGATGGTCTGCACAGCTCGGATGATATATGTACGGTCCGTGTGCACTGGGGCTAGTTCTACTGGCATGGTAGGTGGCTGATTTCGTGCCTATGATATTCTCGATCAAGTCCCTGATCACAGATTGCTTAGCTTTCCATTTGCAGAGCTTTCCAATCTTCAAAGACTTTGGTGTTGCGATCTGGGTCTAGATCTGCATTTAAAACCATATGACAAGATTTATCTGGGTCTATGAACTCATACCTGAGGTTGGATGGAAGAGGCTTGAGCTCAGGAGTTAGATGCTCTGCCTTGGTACAGCCCATGCCAGATTTGTCCGAGCCGTGTAAGGTCCTTGGATTAGCCTCGTCCGACCCACACCCGTTGTTCTCCAGGTCGTCAGGTCGTGGCACGCAGCTCGTGTGAGATTCATGTGGCCCGCATCCAAGTTCATCCAGATCGTCAAAATTTTCTTTTGCTGCACACATCTTCTCCTGCAAATCAGCCAAATAATCAAAATAAGCAATACTTATCCGTGTGTCAGATCCGTCCGGTCCGTATTGCTTACGAGATTGTTCTTTGGCCAATTGATCGACCACATCAACTGCGCAGCATGTTTCTGTTTCGAAGGGGTATTTCATAGCTTGGTTGAGATTAAACTCCAGTTTCTCATCTCCAATCCACAGAGTCAGAGTTACATTCTCCACACCAATGAGTGTTCAAGCAGTCTTCAAGAATGGTTGTCCCAGAATGATAGGGATTTCCTTGTCCTCCTCCATCTCCATGACAATGAAGTCAACAGGTACATAAAACTTACCAACCAGAACGAGCACGTCATCTACTATGCCGAGTGGTGATCTGACAGAAGAATCAGCGAGCTGTAGAGTCATACGCGTGGGTCTGAGCTCGCCTACTCCCATGCGCTCAAAGATGGTGCATGGCATGAGACTCACGCTGGCCCCTAAGTCACATAGTGCTCGCTTGATGGTAGCTTTCCCAATTTTGCAAGGAATGGAGAATTTGCCAAGATCTTCTAGTTTGGGTGGGAGCTCCTTACTCAAGATTGTGTTGCACTGCTCTGTGAGTTTCACTGTCTCACGCCCCCCCCCCCCCCCAAAGCTTCGCTTGTTCGTGAGGATGTCCTTGAGGAACTTGCCATATGTTGGTATTTGGGTCAAGGCATCGGTGAATGGAATGGTGATATGTAGTTGCTTGAGCATTTGAAAGAACTTGGTGAATTGACTGCCAGGTCTGCACTCAAGTAGCCTCTGAGGAAAAGGAACAAGTGGCCGATAAAGTGGTGGTTTGTAGGCTCCCTTGTTCTTTTGGCTGACTGGTTCACTTGGCATAGCCCGTGCAGGGTTTGGTACGGCCCGTACAGGCTAGGTACGGCCTGTATCAGGCATGGCAGGTCCTTCATAGTTGGTCCCACTTCGCAGCGTAATAGCCTTAGCCTCTTCTCGAGGGTTAACCTCTGGTTGGTTGGGAAACTTACCAGGAAGTGGTTAGCGCGATGCGACTTGGCGGTTCAATTGCTCCAACATCAACTTGTTTTGAGCAACCAGTTGTTGCATCTGCTCAAATATCATCATGTTCATCTTCTCCTGCTCATGCATGAAATCACTCACAGCGGGAGCGATATACGGCTCGAGAGGACCGGATTGAAATGATCGGTTGTTTGAGTTGGGAAAAGAAGCATTCTGGAAGAAGTTCCGGTTGTTGCCGCTACTCGAAGGGTTGTTGAACTGTTGTCTCTGAAAATGGGATGAGTCATTGTTGAGGTAGTTGACTTGCTCAGGTTCCTCATCCCTTTGGGTTAGTGGGCATTGTTTGTAAGAGTGCCCCTCTCCACACATGCAACAGGATTGCGGCTGTGTTAGATGGTTCCCAACAGACTTAACACTCATTTTGTCAAAAGCATTCTGCATAGCATCTAGCTTGGCTGTCATGGCTGAGATTTGATCGAGCTCAAATCGGCCGCCTCCAGGTCCGGAATTGTCGCGGCCGGACCATTATTGGTTCTGACCCATGTTGTCAATCAGGTTCATTGCCTCATGAGGCTCTCTCTCCATTAGAGCTCCACCTACAACAGCATCAACAGAAGATCTAGTTGCCTCTGTTAGACCATTATAAAAAGTTTGAATTAACAACCAATCAGGGAGACCATGATGAGGACAAGAGTATTGTAAATCCCTAAACCTTTCCCAGGTTTCATTCAGGAGCTCAATAGACCTTTGCCTAAAGCTAGTCAGTTGGGTTCTTACCTTGGCAGTTCTTTTGTGAGGGAAAAACCTAGTTAAAAACAAATTAGACAGTTCCCTCCAAGTGTTTATTGAATCCTGTGGTAGTGATCCCAACCAATTCTTAGTCTTATCCCTAAGAGTGAAAGGAAATAAAGCCAGTTTGGTATAGTCAGCGGTGGCCCCATTGGTCTTGATGGTTGTGCAACACTCAAGAAAAGTCTGGAGATGGGCATGTGGATCCTCTTGATCCAAGCCATGGAAGGTGTTTTGTTACACAATGTGGATGACTCCAAGATTGAAATTCGGTTCCTGACCAATAATCCTTGGCAGCCTAATTATGCCTCTCATGTCTCCAGCTCGAGGCACATTACACTCGCACAAGGTCCTTAGCAGTGCATAGTCATCCATGTACTCCTCATCCTAATTGATCAGGACCTCTTCTTCCTTTTCTTCCTCAATGTTATTCATCGCTGCTTTGCTTGGGTGCTCGGATCCTGTCTCTCCGATACGGATTGTGTCAGTTCCGGTACTGGTTGTCTTGGGACAAGGTCGCATAGGAACAGTAGCATCTAATGAGCTTTCTAGGTCAGAGGCAGGTCCCTTGCTCCTAAGCTGGTAGTCTCTAGTGGGTGGAGGTACGAAAGCCAGCTTTCCTGAAAGAGAAAAAGCTAAACCAAGAAAAGATACAGTGTAAAATCTAGATTAACTAAAATAAGTAAAAATCTATTTAAAATAAATGATGCCGTCCCTGGCAACAATGCCAAAAACTTGTTCACACAAAAGTATGCACAAGGTTTCAATACAGCAAGTTGTACTTTTTAACCTTGACTAACTCTTGATTTAGATTGCAAGTGCACAATCCTATCGTTCGTATTGTCAAGTATTGATCTAAGGGACGGTTCAGGTATTAACCAGATTTTACCTAAATTAATTAAAAACTAGAAGTTAGAAAAGTTGGTTTGGGTAATTACGTTTCCTAAGTTCAATTGCAATAATTAAATGACAAAGAGTAAAGTTTAGTTTTTAATCAATAATAAAAAGGCGTTTCTAGGGTTTCAGACTCATCTAAGTCTTGCCTCTCAATCCCTGATACGGGTTGTACAGCTTCCTGTTCAAGTTGTATCAGTTAATACGGGTCGTATAGCTTCCTGTCCCACCCGTACTGACTTCGGGTTAATGCACCAGATACAGTTTCTTTGTGTAGGGTTTTACTAACCAGACCTAATGTTCCTAAACCTCAACCGCCGTATGTTGGTTTATTAACTTGGTATGGAATTGCAATATCTGCCCTCGTCGGGTTATAGACCTCAACTATTGTATATTGGTCTGAATTACCTAGTTGTTTGTTCGGTATACTAAAGGTAACCTCTTATTCGTCGATAAGAGGAAATGTTCACCTTTCGGCTACTACTTGGTTTCACCTTTCGGGTCACTAATCCTACCTCATGTACTTAGTTTGGTCGAGATATTATAAGGGTTGTAATGCGCTACAGACGTGGTCATTCATCTATTGGCAAACCAATAATAATCAAACAATTTCTGCTAAGCAACTAAAATCAAACACAATCAAGCGAACACAAATTTCAGCACAAAAATTCCAATATTCAAAATGCAAAACAAAACATTTAATTACATCTTAACCCTAGAAACAAAGAAATCTACTCTAGCATAGTTCTAAAGCAAATAAAACAGATGAGATAAAGAAAAGTCAAGATAAAACCCAAAGAAGAAGAAGATCCATCGAAAACTCGCGTCTTTCGCTTCTCAACTTCGTCTCCAAACTTAGTCGCTAATCCCCACCCTAGAAAATGCTTCACTGCTCCAGAAATAGCTCTCAAGTGCAAGAAATCCTGTATATATCCATCTCTGGCAGACCTTATTTCCAGATTCTAGATCTGTTTCCAGATTTGTCTGGTACGACCCGGACAGGATCTTGTCCGATCTGTACAACTGTGTCTTTTGCTCAGATTGTAGATCTTCTCGCAAGTTTTCTAAAAAGTGGTTGTACACTCAAAACGGAGTTACGAGTCAAGAGTTATGACTGTTTTAAGTTCAGATGCCGAAATTTCAGCAGAATGTTGTCCGGCCTGGACAGAATGTTCAAAAAACAGATTTTCTTCCCAATTTCGTCTGTTTCCTACAAGATAAGAATAAAAGTACAGCAATACCATATTCTATAGATATTTAATGGAATAAACATGGTTTCACTGTTTTGGACACAGGTTTTGGTACAGAATTCGGTTGGAAATATAGATATAATAGCATGATATCATATACATACATACATATACACATATTATAATATAGATATCATATTGAACCATTTAGATCGACTGTTTAGACTTTGAAAATTACAAAACCCGTGCATTGGTATGACCGCAGCTCAGAAACTACTACTTAATTTGATCTTAGTCACTCACTATATATATATATTGCTTGGTTTGATTTAAAACCGATTAAATCATACCAAACAAAAATTTTAAATTCATGTTTAAAAAAGTAACCAAAAAAAATATTTATATGTATGATTAATATCGAAATTTTTGGTTCAACCAACCAAACTGAAATTACTTCGGTTTGTTAAGTTCGATTCTTATTTGATTCTTATTCTATTTCAATTTAATTCTGTTTGATTTTTGAAAACTGAATAAAACATATTTTGATTCAGCTTGAATCGAACTGAACTAATAATCACCCCTACTTGTTACTCGGCATTTCTAACAAATCAAACTGACCTGATCCGATCTGACCTCCCGATTATCACCCCTAAACACACGCCAGATATATGACTTCAAATTGGAACTGTCTGAATTTCGACTTGACTTTATGAACATAAATTCAAGCACAATTTCATAATAAAACTAAGGTCCTTTGACATTAAGGTCTTGTTCGACGAATACATGAGATTAAGAACAGGTTTAGGATATGAGCCAAAATAAATTATCTATTATTGTTTTCGTGAAAAAAAAAATAATTCAATTGAGCTGAAATTTTTTTGAAAGCTTTCCCAATGAAGCAATATCTAACCGTGCACCGTATGATCATAGGTGGCGGGCCCCCCTTAAATAATTGGCAGGTACAGGTTATGTTGATGAAATTCTAAGCAATTTTTTTAGGCACAGCAACTGCCAAGTTTCTCTCTAAATAAAATAAAAAATATTCTGAGCAACAAAAAGGATAAATATATTGACAAAATAGTTTTAGCTTCATGCAGCACACAAATCATGTACATTAATTATTGTTCTGATTATATTGCATGTGTGCTGCATGAAACCAAATATGCACTGTCAATATTGAACCCTTTTAAACTCAACCAACAAACCCTCAGAGGCTCAGATAGGGGTGTCATCGGATAGTGGTCTTACCGTATCCATATCCGTTATAATTTTTCGGATACAGATAGTCTCGAATACAGATATGAATCGGATATTAAATGTTATGGATACATATCGAATATCGGATGGATACAGATATTTTTTGTAATTAGCTTGTTAGTTACAAAACATCTATTATATTATTAAAATATTAGTCACTAATTATGTCATAGTATTATATTGTTCATCAAAGAGTAAAGCTAATATACACTTAAGTGTACCAATGAATCCATACACTTAATTCTAGGACCGTACGATTAGCTTTGAGATTTGTGTAGATTCTTTAAAAGTCGTGTAGCTTCTTTAAAAGTTATGATACACGAATCTCAAAGCTAATCGTACGGTTCTAGAGTTAAGTGTATGGGTTCATTGGTACACTTAAGTGTATATTAGCTTTACTCTTCATCAAAATATATATCTATATGCAATTTAATAAATTATTCGTACAATATGCAATTTAATAAGTCAATTTAAGAACATATATCACATTTGTTGTGGTTTAAAGTATAAACATTCGGATACAGATAGTAAAAAATTTTACCGTATCTGTATCTGTTATAATTTTTCGAATACGGATATGGATACGGATCGGATAATTTAAGTCCTTTTCCGAATTCGGATTCGGACGAAATCGGATATTATCCAATCCGTTTACCCTAGGCTCATACCACTTTAAATCTCTACAAACAGATGCTAATTCAAAAGTAAATATGAACAAAAAGAATAACACTCACCTGTACCTCATTCATGACAAGTTGACAACCATGTCTTTATATAATTTTTGCATTTCATTGTCAAGCATAGATCCTTCTCATGGATATTCTCATAAATAGTGTGAAAGGTGAAATAATAAAGAAAAGGTGCAGTACGTACGTAATCTCTTGCGTAACCTAACCTAGCGTCTCTATCGGTTAAGGAAGAGCCATGAGCTAGCCCATGACATCAATCCCTCCTCTCTCCAAGGGATGTTGACCGAGAATAAAAAAAGAGAAATCAATCATCAAAATAGCAAAATAAACCTAAAGCAAGTCAACAAAGATGAATTTGGTAAAAGAAAGTGGTATACGACATTTAAAAAGGGTAATTTTCTTGGGAAAATTTACTCAAACTGTTCGATATTTTTTTAATATTATTAATTTGTCATTTGTCTCAGTTACATATTTATACAAAATATGCCGACATTTTTATTTTTACCCTTTTTATAAAATATTTTAATAAAAATAATCAGGTAATCATTGACTTTTTTTTTTTAAATAAGATCCCAAGTTGCAGGAAAATCCTACAACTCGGTTTTTTTTTTTTTTTTTTTTGCTTTTTTGTACTATAAAATTCCCGTTTCTCTCTCTTCTCTCTCAAACTCACCAAAATTCATAGAGAGAAAGAGAGGAACAGGAAAAGAGGAAGAAAAGGAGATTTTGGAGGCAAAAAAGAATGACTTTTGGGGCGATTTTGCGGGTATTTTGTTTATTTATTAATTAATTAATTAATTTTAATTACTTTTAAATTGCATTTAAATTATTTTAAAATTACTTTAGGATAGTTAGAAAAAGAGAGATTGTTAACAACTTTTGAGCGGGTTAATAACTTTTTAATTTTTTAAATTGTTCGAAATTGTTAGAAATTGTTATATATTGTTACAAATTGTTAGGAAAAAGTTAGAATCAATATCAATTGTCTAATCCATCACTATCATTTGAAACCCTAGTTATAATAGCACCCAAAGTCGAAAAAATTAGAGGAAGAAGTGAAACCGAACGTGAGGAAAAAATAACAGTTATTAATAACTTTTGGACGGGTGAAGTTGACGCGATGAGGAATTTGCAAAGTATGTTTTCGCCTAGAGATACCGAAGAATTGATAAGCACTCTTGATCCATCAATTAGAAAAATGTTGATGGAAGACTGGGCAAATGGGGTCCCTCCAACTAGATGGAGACAATGCTGCTTATGTGCGGTGAAGGGAGATATGGTGGATATGTTTTTTTGTTATAAATGTGACATAGTTGTTCACCTCAATTGCATGAACCCATATGCAGATCCAGTGAATGACGCTTGTCTCACTAAGTAGGAGTGTCCTGCATGCGTTCGTCGAGCTGACGAAAAAAAGGGTGCAAGTTCCTCCGCTCGTAAGCCATAGTCTGGATTGTATTGTGCTGTAATATTTTATGTTTGAACTCTAACGGCTTAGATAATTGTTATGTTTGAACTGGTTTTTAATATATGGATTTTATGTTGTTTTATTTTATGAACTCGACGGTATTGTATTATTTTGTATTGTATCTAGATTTTTATTAATTTATGTTGTAGTATTTATGTTGTATATGGATTGTATTCTTTTGTGTTTGCTTTGTTGTTGAACATGATGAACAATAGCAACCGATGTAGATCGTCCAATCATGGCGTAGCGGGAGGAGGGTCAATAAATGGACGTGGCAGTAATGAGGAAAAAACATGCCACTGCAAATTATGCTTTCTTAGAAAAAGATTTGGTCCGCAGCCTATTTGGTTTGAAATTTCAGACAATGACATTGTGGAAAACCCATACAGATATGGTCTGAAAAAAAAAATTGATGCAGAGCCTCCAACATCAGACGATGACTTTGTGGAAAACCCATACGAATATGGTTTGAAAAAAAATTGATGTAGAGCCTCCAACATTAGATGATGACTTTGTTCCGTGTACTTATACTGGTAAAGCAAGCACTTCATCGGTTGTCACTAATTAGAAGCCGCCTCCTAAGGAATAGAATTTCCCGTTCTATATTGTCGTATTGTTGTTCTTAATTTTATTTTGTTGTTTAACTATGTGAACTTAATCAATTTATTTTTTGTGTTTTTGTTATTTTTAATTTTTGGTTGTTATTTTTTGTTTTGTTTTGTTGTATAATTTAGTGACAAAAAAAGCTATAAAAAAGATATAAGTACTACCATAAAACTATAAAAATATATCACATAGCTCAAACTAAAACATAATACAACAGAATAAAACATAACAAAAGCTAAACTAAACTAAAACTATAAAACTACTCTTTATCAACGGAAAGGCGGATGGGAGTATCATTGTGCTGGTTAACCCCTATTCTCTCTGCTGAATTGGCGATGCCACTCATTCCACAATTCCTAGCCTCTCTACGTGATGCCAGGTGTAATCTCGTGCTCAGGTTCGGGCTCAGGCTCTCTGCTCATCCTAAGTGATGTATCCCATGGATCCTCGACCGCATGGGTAGCTGTCAATAACGAGGAGGTCTAGATATGGATACCATAAACCGGGACCCATACTCAGGCTGAGTCCCGCTACCAGAGGCCTCCATATCGTGAGCCCTCTCTGGATACGGCTGACACGGGGAGACAGCTGTATCATATGGATCACCAAAATCATCAAGGTTGAAAGTGGTGCTGTCCTCATATGTAGGGTGAATCTCCAGAGATTCATGCATAGGCTGGATCTCTTGAGATCCAGCCTGCTGCTAAGGTGGTGGCGGCATCTAGGTAGGACCTTACAAGAATACCAATAATTTATTAAATTTTAACTAACTTGACCTAAAATAAAGGAAGAAATTTACTGAAGGAGGAAATTTTAACTAACTTGAAATAAAAAAAGAATGACATACCGAGGGAAGAACTCGATGTCCATGCTCATCAAAGAAGCTATGCCAACCTGACATGCTTAGTACCCAACGATGGTAGCCCCACTCTGGCTACTCCGGGAGGGCCGATGGCATCTCACTAGCCCTAACATGTGGCTTGTCGGGCACATCCTTTGTACTTTGCGCCAATCAATGTCCTCTCCGGCGTCTCACAGCATAGTGACTAGCTTTGCGGACTGGCTGTGGTCCTCAATGTAGGGGGCAACCGAGTTCAACATCACATGCCCAAACACTCTGTATGTTGGGTAATGCTTATACCCTTGTTTAGGCTTAAGGTGCGGAAAGACCGTAAAACAAAATTTTTACTTCTATCTTAAGCCAAGGATATTCTCCCGATTTATTTCTAAAACTAAATTTATTTAACATTTAAATAAACTAAAAAAATATTTGTACCTTGTTCTAAATTCTAATTGGAATTGAAGTCTAGCTCATTTCGGAGAACCAGACATCTTATGCCTCTATAGGTTATCTACTAGGAACAACCAGAGAGTGGATATTTCTTTTGCCAGAGAACCTGCAGTATTCGTAAAAGTACTATTCATGACTCACGGAAAATTGATTCACAACAATGTGCAAAAATAGAAATACTGCGACTTTCGTAAAAATACTATTCACAACTCTCGCAAAAACACTATTCACAACTCTCAAGAATATATGTGAATTACGTATGCCTTTCTTTTCTAACCGAATTACTATTTCAGAGAAAAAAACACGAAAGAGAGAACCGACTTTCAAATCGATAAGTCAAATTATCAAAAGTGAATTAGTAACTTTTTTCTTTCACCTTCACGCCTTTATATATACCTTAGGGTCGATTTCCAAAATTACCAAAATGCCATTATGAGGATAAGGATGAAGGCATATTACAAAAATTTCATTTTACCAAAATGTCATCGAAAGGATAAGGATGAAGATATATTATGAAAATGTCATAAACCCATAATTCAATTGATTAATTTTGGGCTTTTGAATTAAATTCTAAATTTAATTTAGGTCCAAATTGAAATGGGATTTAAGCCCAAAATATTAATTCATAATTAATATTTGTAATCCATTTAATATCTATATAATTGTTCTGAACAATTATATTTCTTGCAACTGTTGTTGTGATAAATTTATACCGTGTCATATACGCTTATAAATTTAATCTGTTTAAGCTTGTCATCTTTATGACATTTATATTAATTATAACATTTATAATTAATCCTAAACTTCTTATTATTGATTATAACAATTTATAACTAACCATAAGATTTTCTGATTACTTTCCTTTCGACGTGACCCGATAAGATCTGTGTTATATTAGTAAATATAATTAAAACTATTTTAACTTCTACAAATCATAAGCAGCACCTGGCATAATGCATTATGACCATCCAATTACACAGATGATCTTGTACAGTACAATATCACAATCCGGTATACTATTTACTCGTGTTAATTCTTTCGTCTCATAGTATCAGATCAGTTTCAAGGTAGGTGTATGTCATCCTTACAAACTTAATCTTGTCTCAATCTTAAGCAGATTATCAAATATGATTAACTCTAGTAATCATACCGCATGCAGATAACCTTACTTCATCAAGAGGCCTAGTGATACTATCATTCATATAGTAATATGAGGGGCATTCAATCATTTGTCAAATACCATGTTCTGTAACATGTATCTATGTGATTTAAATGACATCTATTTATCTATGGTATGTAAAACTTAACCATTATTTAATCCACATACTAACATTTTAATGGTCAATTAGTGTTCCTACTAATTACCACGGTTAGAGACTTTTAATAATATATATCATCTATATTATGGAGTTCTATAATTTAAAGTCATAAACTCAAAATAATTCATAATGCGATAATACTCAAGGAACAAAATGATATCTTTATTTATCATCCAATTCATAAACAAAATATATATGATACAATTATTGTATGATTGACTTCTAGATTATTACACTAACATTGTAGCCGTGTTTTCCAAAACAAATGATTGAATGCCCAGCACCTTTAATCGCTAGTAGTAGTTAAAAAAAAACAAAGTTAGATAAAAAAAAGTTAAAATGTGTTTTTTTAGGTGCATTACCTGACGAGCACCTTTCCTGCCAGTGAGGGTATAACCATCATCGTCGAAGATCTTCAAGCGAAGGTAATTACCGTAATCTCTCTATATATACACCAATGTCATGCAGACCCACAGGTACCAAGCCTAATACCTCAATAGGGGAGGTCCTTGGAACTGCATCCCATCTAATGGCATCTACCACAAGTTGTCACTCATATCCACTGCCCTATTGTAATGGGTTGTCCTGTAATTAATATGTTAGCTGCAATTTAAAGCCAAGAACTAATTTTAAGTACAAAATGCTAAAAGAACATAACTTACCCGTGTAGACTCCTGATGACAGATTTCGGGAGTCTAGATCTCAAGGATGAGTAGATCATATCAAAAATAATGGAGCATCTAGTGTGGATAGTGGTGCTCCACTATCCAGAAGCACACCAGCGGACCTCTGTAAAGCCACTTGTCTTGATCATCCACTACAATCTGTGGCAGCCTCCTCTCAATGTATAACTCATGGTACGAAGTCCAGATCACTTGTGTGTCACCTATACTCTGAATTTGATCTCGAACCAACCTAATACCTACTGGCTTTCTGTTAGGATGGTCCTTGAAGTCGTGAGTTCTGTACCATTTCTGCCAAATGCTGGCTAGTTTTCACTATCAGGTTATCCCCAGTCTGGCGAGACGTTAGGCTTAGGTACTCCCACTGGTAGCTATGACCATGACCAATACTGTAGTAGAAGTACCGGCCCGTAGATACCCCTACTTTTCTTTTGTAATTTGAAGAATATTAGCTGTCAGGAACAAGTTAAATAATTAAAATAAGATAGCAAGTGCATGAAAAGTTAAATAATTAAAATAAGACAGTAAGAGCATACTAACCTAGCAACTCTGGCACAAGTTGGAGTAAAGATGTGCTATGATAGCCCTACCCCAGTTGTACTTGCGCAATGGCTGAAGGTCTCGTAGCAGCTCTAGATATATCATCGGGATGGTGTCACCCGTCAAATCATCGAACATGACAGAACCAAATAGGTCCATCACGAAGCCGCGTGTGTATCTGTAATATCAAAATTACAAAGCAACTCATAGCTTCGTCTTCTGCAGACAATACTTGGACCTCCCCTCATTCACGTGTATATCTAGCTCCGCTCCCAACAACTATGCGAGCCTGGCATTAATCGTGTGGTCATTAATGAGGTCAGATATGTCACTAATAGGCTCACCCGGGATAGGCAAACCCCATATGGCACTCACATCCTGGAGAGTCACTGTCATCTCTCCAAATGGTAAGTGGAACGTGTGCAAACCCCATAGGGCAGAAGCACACCAGCAAACCCCTGTAAAGCCACATGTCCTGATCATCCACTACAATCTGCGGCGGTCTCCCCTCAATGTGTAACTCATGGTACGAAGTCCAGATCATATGTGTCACCCAGACTCTGAATCTGACCTCAGACCAGCCTGATACCTACTGGCTTTCCGTGAGGCTGGTCCTTGAAGTCGTGAGTTTCTTACCATTTCTTGTCAAATGCCGGGCAGTTTTCACCATCGGGCTGTGCTGACTCGTGACATCTACAAGTTTCGTACTCTGCATTGAAAAAAGTGAACAATATAAAAACCTGAAAATACGAAAACTCAACAAAATTTAAACTTAAAAAAAACAAAAAAAAGATAAGTAATTAAGTACATAAACTAGAGGTGAAAACGGAGCGGATAATGCTTATACCATATCCATATCCACCTTTCAATGAGTGGATAATGCTTATACCATATTCATATCCACCTTTCAATGAGCGGATACAAATACAGATATGGATAGTAAACGGATTTCAAAACTCAAAATCAAATCCACCTAAAACGGATATGGATACGGAGCAGATAGTCTATGAATATGACTTTGAATACGGATACAAAACGAATAATGGTTGGATAATTAAGGCATATGAATTTTTAAGATAGAAATATTAATTAATAAAAAAGTTGAGATAAATAGATTAATGTTCAGATTCATCTATGTATACAAAAATAATAATCACTAGAGGTGGCTGTTGGTCCAGTAAATGAAGACGATTGAGTGGAAAGGAAAAAACAAAATCAGAAAAAAAGGAAACGGAGAGAGTGAAAAAGAGTGAGAATCTCATTGACACCACAGTCAAAAAGAACTTCACTCCATTATTTAAATATAAATATCATCTACTCAAATCAAAACTCAAATAGGCGAGGCGCTCTGCTACGGAACTTTAATAACTTTCAATAGTCTGACTTAGGAAAGATAAATTAGAAAGAGAGAGCGCTTATATAAAATGGGAGCAGAGCGGGAGCATTAATAATAGCGAATACGGGACATGGAGGGTTTCAGATAGCGAATTCAAAATTGAACAGGATTTCGGATATATTCGCGTTTAAGAGCATCTCCAACGCTAAAACTAATTTGCAATTTCAAAACAGTTGTCAATTTCAAATGAGCAATTAATTGCAAAATAGTCGCATTCATGAAATTATACTAATTGCAAAAGTTTACATTACACGAATCTTAAAGTACCAATGGACATTCCATTTATTTCTCCCACCGCTTTCTCTCAATTCGTTCTTTCTTCTTGATCAGTATCTCTCACCTTCCTCTAAAAAAGTGAGATGAGATGAGTGGCGGAGGAACTACAAAGGATTTTAAACTTCAACTGCTCTCTAGCAATTTTGTTTCTTTAAAATTCTAAATTGGATATTAAAATTTAAGAGTTTTCTTTGAAATTCTCAATTGGATATTAAAATTTAAGAGTGTCTTATAGTTCAGAGACACATATTGGTTCTGATTGAAATTTTGGAGTGTCTCAAGATGATTCTCAGGGTTCTTGTATCCAGGAGAAACAGAGTATGGGAAGGTTGAGGAAGAGGGAAATTTTTGATAGCAAAAAGGTCATCAGGAGAAGGAGATGAGATGGATGACGGAGGTCTAAAAAAGTCAATAGGTTTTGGCAAGAGAAGGTAAAAGAATTGAAAATTTTCAGAAATGGTTTTGGCAGTGAAAGGAATAGAGAGAGGGAGAGGATGGTTTTGGCAGCAAGTAGAAAAGATTTTTTGTTCCACGTGTCCATTTGAAAGCTTTCAAATGAACTTTCATATTATGAAAGCTTTCAAAAATTATAAGCGCTCCGCATCGATGAAAGTAAAAAAACAACTGCCACACAAGCGCCACGTCGTCATTTGCAATTCATTATGCAAGCCGATGGAGATGCTTACAGATTATGAAATTTATTCGTATCCGATCCAGATCCTGTTCAGTGAATTTAGAATATTATCCGAATCTGTATATGGAAATATTTGAATCTGTTTCATCCGAATTCGGATATTAAAACGGATACGGGTCAGATTTGAAGCGGATAATTTGTATCCATTTTCAGCCCTAACCTCAACAGATGTCAATAAGACTCGGTGGTCATCGTGTCTCATCCATAATAAAGGATTGAAATGGTCCTTGATGTCCTCGAAAATGGGCTCATCGACAGGGTCGGCTGCTGGTGGTCTCTTAGGTTGTCCCCTAGCCATCCTACGTTAAAAAAAGAATAAACATGCTACAATTGCCTAAAACATGCTAATTGCAGTAAAAATATGTTAATGTGCAAAAAATATGTTATTCGGATAAAATATGCTAAACCAAACAAAAATATGCTCAAATTGGCTAAAATACACTAATTGCGTTAAAAATACGCTAATTGCGTCAAAAATATGCTAAAATACGCTAATATGCAAAAAAATATGTTATTCAGATAAAATATGCTAAAACAAGCAAAAATATACTCAAATTGTCTAAAATATGCTAATTGCGGTAAAAATATGCTAAAATACGCTAATATGTAAAAAATATGTTATTTAGGTAAAATAGACTAAAACAAACAGAAATATACTCAAATTGGCTAAAATACGCTAATTGCGGTAAAAATATGCTAAAATCCGCTAATATGCAAAAAATATGTTATTCGGATAAAATATGCTAAAATAAGCAAAAATATACTCAAATTGACTAAAATACGCTAATTGCGATAAAAATATGCTAAAATACGCTAATATATAAAAAATGTTATTCAGGTAAATTATGCTAAAACAAGTAAAAATATACTCAAATTGATTAAAAAATTAAAATACACTAATTACGGTAAAACTTTGGACTAAAAAAATCAAAATAAAATTAAAACTAATGGTGGTACCTTAATTATCTCTAATCACAACTAATTTTGATACCTACATTAACATTATTTACCACTAAATTCGATACCCTAATTAATTAACCCTAATTACAACTAATTAATACTAATTAGGTAAAATTTTGGACTAAAAAATTCAAAATAAAATTAAAACTAACTTTGGTAACTTAATTATCACTAATTACAAATTATTTTGATACCTACATTAACACTAATTACCACTAAATTGGTACCGTAATTAATTAACCCGAATTACAACTAATTAACACTAAACTACAATTGAAATTAAAAAAAAAAATATAGGAGTTTACTTGCAAATATGGAGAAGAGAGGAGAAAAATTGAAGAATTTTCTGATTCGAGGAGAGAGAATGTAAATTTGAGAAAATGAAATTGGAGGAGAGAGAAACCGCTGGACAGGGCTTTTTACACCCCCGGATCATAGGATTTTTTGGCGACTTCGATGTCACAGGATTTTCCTGCTACTTGGACCGTTAATTTCAAGTCGCAGAAAAATCTAACGCCTTGGGTATTTTTAAAATAAACTCAATGACCTGATTATTTTTATCAAAATATTTTATAAAAAGAATAAAAATAAAAATGTCGGCAAAATACATAATCATGTATCAATATCAACCTTTGCATCATCAACATTATAATACAGAATTAGTTGTCTATTCAATCAATATTTTTTCAAAAATGTTCATTTTGAATTTTTTTTTATTAATATTTGTATAGTTTCTTTCAGGAACCAAAGTTTGTGGCGAACTAAAAATAAATGGGCTTGAGGGGTCCTCCAAGAAATTTACCTTTAGACAAGATTACAAATATCCGTGTATATTAATTGTCCTTGAAATGCCATTGTTTTTTTTTGTTTGCAATTCATGTCATTGTTATTTTATAATTGTGTAGAATTATTTCCCTTGTATATTCATTTTCATTTCTTTTCTGGAATAACTGTGCAGAACTGGCCGCTAGAGGAATAAGATACTCTCAAGATCATGGCGCTGCAATAGGGAACAAGTCTTAGGTAGTTAAATAATGAAACATGATAAGATTTTAAATATTTTAAAAAACATAAACTAATGAGTTAATTATTAATTTTATAGATTGTCAACTTCGAAGCTAATTTTTTTTATGTCCTAGGTGTTATTATAAAGAGAAGTACTTGAATGCTCAATTTTCTATATTAAATTATGATCACGATTTTTTATTATTAATTTAAAGGAGCTTGATAATTGTACCCCAAACAAAATCTCCGAGCGTGTCCCTCAAGTAGTTTAACAGAAAAAACTTTCAATGTTATCTAATTTTTATTTCCAGCGCCAATATCCAAACATTTAAAGTTCTCTTTATAACATTTTACAATGCTAGTCGCAAATATTTACAACTCTATATGCAAGCATTAAAATTTTAAATCTATATAGTTTTAACTCATAACTACTTTTGTTTCAAACCAAAACAGAAATATTCATTTCACCCATTTTTTATTTATTTTTTCTCTGATCATTCTCATCCATTTTCTCAACGATCCGTGATTAATTTTGCGAATCTAAAAATATGAACGTTTCTTTACCTGATTTTCTCTTTCAAATGAGATCCATGAAGAATAACTTTTAAGTTATATTTATGATGTAATTTTTTTTATCACTTTAAATCTCTGTGACTCAATTTTTTTAACACTTCAAATCTCTAGAATAAAACATATAAACGTTATGTATAAAGAATTTAAACCTCAACAATAATACTTCAAAACATATAAACCTCAACAATAACACTGCATTTACAAAGCTCATGTACAAAGCATATAAACCTCATGTACAAAGTCTTGAAAATTTTAATGGTTGTAAACTGAGATTTAAAAACTTAAAAATTTAAAGTACTCATGAGTTTTACTTTAAAAAAATCAAATGACTTTAAAATTACTCAAAAATATTTATTCATGGATCTTATTTGAAAGATAAAATCACATAGAAAATGTTCGTATTTTTAGATTCATAAAATTCATCATGGATCGTCGAAAAAATAAATTATAATGATCAGAGAAAAAAAATAAAAAAGAGTGAGGGAAAAAAATCTTTTATTTTTTGGCTTGAAGACAAAAGTAGTTGAAAGTTAAAACTATTTAAAAATATTTTCAGATAAAGGTTTATATAGTTGTGAGTAACATTTTAAAATGTTATAAACATAACTTTAAATGTTTAGATATTAACACTGAAAATGAAAGTTAGATAATATTAAAAGGTTTTTTCTGTTAAATTACTTGGGAGATGCACTCAGGTATGATGGCTCGAGGTACCAGAACATTTCTCTAATTAAAAAATAAATTTCAAATAACAACTATGAACCTTTCATCTTGTTCTATTTATAATGTTATGCATTTGAATTAACAATTTATAAAACTTTGAGGTTGACGTCTACAATATTAAAAGGTGGAAAAACAAATCAACAATACATATTAATCACAATAAAGTGTTTACTTTGTAGCTCTTGTTGCACAAAGTGAATTTTCAACTTTAAAGTGAATACAATATATTATAGAAAAAGAAATAAGGCCAATATTTCATACTTTTTTTGTTTGGAATTTGAATTTTGAATTATTAATGAAATAGCTAATCCCAACTGTATAATTCCGAAATGCTCTCACTTTTATATATATTTACAAGGATATATATGTAAATTTCAGTTGTGCCATAGTTCCGAATTCATACTACGACTCAGCACTATCTTGCCATTTATTTGGAAATAAAAATATAAACAAGATGTAATACAGAAATTATATTGTGCGCATAGCTTTTTCTGAATAAAAATATAAACAAGATGTAAAGATGTATAACCCCACGGTGACAGGAAATAAATCTGCTACACGTACAGTCCCTCTTTTTCTGAATCCAACCATTAAATTGTTTTGAGATGTGTGCACATAAAAGTTCTGAAAAAAATTGTTTTGAGATTCGTTCTTAAAAAAATAGATGGTTGGATTCGGAAAAGTAGAAATTGTAGGTTTACTATTCACTCATGAAGATTGTAGCAGATTTATTTCCTACAGTGACATGATGCCATATTATTAAACTTAGCTGGCCTACCAGCAGTTTGTAAAATAATTAATAAATAGCAATTTGACTAATTTTTGTAAAATGCTTAATAAATAATAAAATAAAAAAAAATAAATGTTAAATTTGATTTGGAAGCACATAATTTTATTGTGGAGATCATGTTGAACGGTTTGGATTGACGAATAGAAATTTGAAAATGTAAAAAATAGTTGTGATAACTCAAAATTGTGGTAATCAGATCCCACCTCATATAACATATCATATTTCATATTTATTGGTGGAGTTTTTGTTCAAAAATATTTAGAAATTAATAAATTTAAATGGTCATGTGAATCTAAATTGTTTATGCGAATTTTACACAGATTAAACTATTTAGACCCAACTTTAAATAAAATTTTGTCCAAAACCCCTTGAACAAAGCAAAATTTGTACCCTGGAGGTACCATAACTAAATCCGATCTTTTAACTTGGCGCGAATCTCAAAATAGAAAACCTATATCTTCCATAGACATCAGATTGAATTTGGTCAAGTTGAAATTAATTCAAACTGTCCATTACTCATTAAACCCCTTCATACTAAAGGTCGATAGGATCCGAACAAAAATTGAGTCTGCTAAGAATAAAGGTCTTCGGATGGTTGTTGGTAAACAATAAGCTATTCCCCATAGACAACTTGAGAAAAAGAGGGTGGCCGATAACAAATATGTGCACCGTGTGCCGTCGCAAGGCAGAATCAGTGAGACACATGGGGCAAGAATGCTCCTTTGCAAAGGAAATGTATCAATGCATGGATATTGACAAGTGAGGCTTCAGCCAATTGAGGCACTCACACAAGGGGAAATCAACAAACATGTAAGAGGAACACTGCTTGCAATGATTGTCATATTGAGGGAGAGATGTGCAAGGACTTTCAAAGACTCCGCAGAAACACTGAGGAACCTATTAGAGGAAGTGGCACAACTGTATCAGAGACGCAATCAACAGCCAAGAAAAGAGTGAATCAAATGCTTATCTATTAGGACACTTTTTGCTTATTTTTTTACCTCAGGCTTTTATTAGCTTAGTTCTTCTTTTCTTTACTTGCTTTTTTACTTTGATGCATTATTTTTCTTTTCAGCTCAATTTTTCTTTTGAGCAACTTGTTTTTTCTACCGCACAAGCATGCAGTTGCAATTCTCTTATAACCGCGATTATCAATTAAATATGGGGGTGACCCTTATTTTTGCTCAAAAAAAAAGATCAATGGGCTAATTAGAGCCTGTATTTTTGTATAAAAGATAGAAGTTTAGCTTTCTAAATTTCAATGTTTATAAAAAAATAATTATTTGAATTTTGAATCTATGATCTTTCACGGAGATGGTGTACTTCTATTTTATTCTTCAAGAAGAATTCTCTATAAAATTGTAAAGTCAGTAAACAATTATGTTCGGAGATTGCAAACCTTCGCATAAATCCCGTTGCTCAGCCCTCCCTCCGTGTATCAAAACCTTCGGTCTCTCTCTCTCTTGTGTGCTTGTGACAGGTAAACTTTGAAAATAGAGTTTGAAATCAAGGCTATTAAATTGCAATGCTTTGTTGGTTAATTGTAGTTAGGCATCAATTATGTAACTTCGCAAATCACGTCTCTTTTGTGTGGTTAAGCGTCAATTTTGATCCAGTTTTAGCATCAATCAGCTCTTGAATTGCTACTAATTTTCAACTTGCATTTAGTTTCCAAAAGTCAGCCTTGATTGCTCTGGGTTTGGTTTCCTCATGCTTGAACGGGAATGTGAAACGGGACACTGGTATCTGCTGGCAGACCTAATATTCTATTGCACTGAATTTTATGGTGACATGTATACTATACATGGTGCTTGTGAATGTACCAGTTCTTGCCCAATTACTTGACAGTTTTTTGCCCAATGAAGTCAAATTTAGCCTTACGCTGCAATAAAGTTTAATCTTGTAAGGAAGCTAGGCTTAAGAATCAGCACTGTAAGGAAGGCCCTATCGTATCCAATTATGTTTCAATTAAGATTCAGTTGTGCTACTTTGCTTAAACCCTGATTCATCCTCAGTTGTGCCCAGTAACGTAATTTCATTATAGACAATTCATTAAAAAAAGAGAAAACATTGAAAAAAAACAATTGGCATATGAAACTGCAATTACAGTTCTCAGATTTCTAGAGCTGTGCTACTCCCAATTTTCAGTTGTGTTATATTACATGTTTCCTTTATATGAGTTGGGTGCAATTTAATCTATTTAATTATTAAATTTCTATTTTTGGAGGGGTTTTTAGTAGTTTGAAATTAGAAGTTAAGAGGATAGTAACCCAAACTTGCGAAACCAGAAAATTAATAAGAAGTTCACATCCATTGAATGTGAACCAGGCAGTGAACGAATTACACCTTGAATGGGAACCATGTCAAAGTAAGAGAAACTATTTCCATCCTGGTTCGCATACAAAACATTACAAAAGCATTAGGTCCTGCATGCAAAGTTTTATATTAGTTCTTTTCCTTATAGATTAAAACAGCCATGCAAAGTTTTATATTAATTTAACTTTTTCCTAAGAGATAAAAACAGCCAAATTGAACTTGAACCAGAAAAAATATTTATAATTTACTGGAAATTATGGCTTGTGAAATTAAAATCTGTAGCTTCTTTTCTAAAAAAATTATTGTTCCCCATGTTACTTTATATGAGCTTTTGATTACTATGTTAAAAACAACTTAATTAACAAATTATGATTAATTAACTGCACAATTAATAAACAAATAAATAAATAATATATTTTCTTGTTAAGAATTATATTGTATATATATTAGGCGTATCAAACTTTGAAGACTTTAACCAGAGAACCACCACAAGTTACAAGTTTGAGTTTCAAGGAAGGCATTCGGTATTTCCAGAGTCCGGTTCATTGGAAGTAACTCAAATTTTGAGTTTACATCCAAAATGTTAAATCAGAATTTACATTAATTGAGTATAAGATTAAATGTACAGATCTCTTAAATATTCGTATTGAAGTATCTGGTCCGAGATAGAATGCACGGCAACCTTTAATATTTGTGCCATAAAATAAAATAAAATAAAAATAAAAATAAGGAAAAGGAAAAGAAAAAAAACTATTGTTGCAGCACTGCAGCTAGGAAGCGAAAGCGCTAATTGTATATGTGACAAAATGAATTACTTATTTCATCGCAATAAATAAAATAAAAACGAATATATAAAATGTTATGTTTCCAAATCAATTATCCATTGATTGACGTGTTCAATTGTTAAGTAGAGAGAGAAAATTTTACCGTTAGACCCAAATGCAATTGCTAAGGAGAAGTGTAGCGGCAGAAATGGAGGGGACAAACACAGGAGCATAGATTCAAGTGTTTTCTTAAAATTGCACAAAATTTGCACTCCTCTGCATGCCCCTTCCACTTCTACCGGTACCATCATTGTCGCCTCTCTAACCATCGCCCCACAAAATTGAACTAAACCGGTACACAAGTATGCTCAAACAAAAGGGGTGTTATTTGTTGAAAAGAAAAAAAGAAAAACTCCGCTGTCAATTTCTTAGCTTTCGATTGTTTGTTTGGTCATTTGGGTTGCCTGTTTCTGACCTTAATTTATAGAATGTGGAAAGTTTTTGTAGTAGATTGAAGCCGTACTACACGAAGGTTGAGTAGTACACTGTACAGGGGCAAAAAAGAAAAAGAAAAAGAGAACTAGTTGAAGACTTGAAGTGGTACTTTTAGAAGGGAATTAGCATTAGTACCGAAGTACCAACTGTACTGCGGGTTTGCTCCATGTGGAGTTGTCACACACAAATAATTATCAAATGGACTAGTGCATGTACTCTTATCCTTCTCCAATATAATTGTCAAATGGAACACGCACTACAGGAGAAGTTATTTTCAGCGACCGGTATCAGCAGCCGGTGCTGATGCCGGTCGCTGAGGATTTTCTGCAACCGGCATTAGTGGCTGGTCATTTCGCCAGTTGCCGAAAGTGATTTTTTCGAAAAAAAAAGCACCAAATCCTTCTCTCTTGCGCCAAACCCTAATCTGCCAGATCCTTCTCTCTCGTGCCAAACCCTAATCCGCTAAACCCTAACCCTAACCCGCCAGATCCTTCTCTGTCGCGCCAATCCCTAACCCACCAGCTCCTCTCAAGTGGCTCCTCTCCATTCAGTGGCTGCCACCATCTCTCTCCTCTCAAGCGGCTCCTCTCCATTCAGCGCATCACCGTCTCTTCTCCGGGCATTTCAAGTTTGATTTTGATTTTGATTGGATTGTGATTGGGTTTTTGTTGTGTTTTTGTTGTGTTGAGATTGCTTGCCAGGTTGTTGATTTTCCCGGAAGCATTGAGGTTGCCTTGTTTTCCTTGTTTCCTTGTTGCGGCATACCTCCCTATTTTGGCTATTTGAAGCCGTGTGTGGTTCTGTCTGGTATATGTGCATGTGTGCTTGTGTGTTTGCTGGCCTGCGTGCCCTTGCCACTGGTTGTGCTGTTCCTTGTTCCCTCTTATCTCTGTCTGGTATATGTGCATGTGTGCTGGTTTTACCAGTATATGGGTTACAGGGACCTTGCTGTTAATTTTTAAGATTGAGGGGTTGTTAAGAAAATTCTGATTTTGAGCATAAAATGGCATGTTTTAAGCTTGTCCGGCATGGGTTGAAATTTTTGAGCCTAATATCAGCTCTGCTTGGAAATTAATAGAGATTTTAATAGTTATTTGTTTGTACTTTTTCCTTTGATCACTTGGTCGACATGGAAATTGATCATGCAGATTTAAATTTACATAGAAAATTTTTGAAGATATTATCAGAAGATGGGTATAGAATTAAGTAGAAATGCCTCAAATAAATGTAGTTGCAGCCCAACTGAACATAAATTTTCCAGATTGTTTGCAATTGGGATTGACACTTTTTTTTTTTTAAAAGTAAAATAAGCACCCTTATATATATATATGGCATTCTGTATATGTTTTGTAGGGTTTAAGTAAAATAAGCACCCTTATTCTTGTTAGCTTTCAATTTACTGCATTTAGTTTATGATTGTCTATTTATAAGGAGTTAGGCTAATATGACACTAGTTGTTATATCAAACTAAATAACACCACATCTTAAATTCTTAGATCTGCTTTAAGATCCGTACAAAATAAAGTGCTTGAACAGTAAAAGCGGATATTACGAATCTTAAAGCAAATCTAAGGGTTTAAGATGTGGTGTTCTTTAGTTTGATATAACACTAGTGTCATATTAGCTTAACTCATTTATAAGCATGCATTTTATATATACTTGCATTATTATTTCATTATCATAGTAGCAAGGCAAGACAAGGCAAGGCAAGCGAAGCGTCCTTTCTCTTTGGTACGTACATTTAAATTCATAGTTTATATAGATGTCGTTTGTATGGCTGTATACAAGCCCTGTTGCATGGATGGTGCAATACTTGATTGTGATTTCTTGATTTGATTGTGAATTTCTTCTATGACTTGCTTTAAAGGGTCCGTTATCAATTGATGATATCTAGAGGGTCTAAAGTATAGATCTGAATTTTTTGTTACGTCAATTTTATTATGTCAATTTAATGGAAGTCCATTATTATTTCTTTGTTACACAACCTACTTGATCTATATGTATTGTTCTGTATGTGTATATAGTTGCATATATAATTGCTTGATCTGTATGTATTAGAACATATATAGAACATATATAGTTATTATGAAATGCCAATCTTTTTCTTGCATCTCAACTCTAGATATGGTATCGAGTAGAAAGGGAAAAAGAAAAGGCACCGGCGGGTGACGAAGGAGAGTCTAGTCAGAGAAATGTTCATGGTCCAAGTGCATATATTTCGCCGCCTCCAGATCCAAGTTTGCGACCAGTGCTTCGGTTAGGGGGTTACAGGTAATATTTATTTTTTGTGTATGTTGTAATTATGCATTAATTGTAGTGATTGTAATAATTATTTCTATTTGCAGGACTTTTGATGCAGTGCACCCAGAGCAGATGAAGCAGGTCGCCAAAATTATTTCGCAGGAAGTATGTGTAGCATATCCTGGCCCATACTCCTGTTACACGGATTTCCCTGATGAAAATAAGTTAGTTATCCAGGCTGATTTTTTCGTAAGTAAAATTTTCTAAAACAAAACCTCTAATAATTACTTGTTTCCTTTTTTTAAGCTAACCAATGATATTAATTTTTAACTATGCATTGTAGAAGCACTACCAGTTTGCATCGGATGTAGCTTTGAGTAAGGCATAGGCTACATTTAGAAAGATAGCTGACAAACGACTGCAGGATATTCTTAATAAATGCAAACTGGCACCAACCAAGTTGTATGGAGATTCCATGCTTGAGTAGAAGGAGCGTGGGGCTGCTCCTCACCCTTACGGCTATTGGATCAAGCCGAGCCACTAGCCCGAACTCACCGATCATTGGTGCAGCGAGGCTTTTGCTAGTCACAGCCAGTGGAATGCTTTAAATAGGGCCAATGTTGAAGGTTCAAGGGCCACAACGGGTTCTGTGAACATGCTTGTTCCCAAACAGCGCTTTGTAAGTTGTTTTTCATTAAATTAATATATTTGCATTCCAATTGAATCTAATCGAACTAACCTTGATATTTTTTTTTAAATGAAATTGTCTTTCAAATTCTTAACAAGAGCAAGAACAAGGGCGCAAATCCAAATGGTCCAATGAGCTATTCTAGCCTACCCATACGAACAAGAAGACAGGGGAATACATTCCTTGAAATTTTAAATATATTTTTTATTTTGTAAGATAATACTAATTGTCTTATTTTTAATGTTTCAGGCAAGACGAGAGGCAAGTTTCGCTCCAGTGGGTCTAGCAGTGCTCAGTTGCATTCTTCACAGTCATATTCTTCTATGCCACCAGCTCCGCCTCTCACAGAAGAGTATATCGATATGATATCTTCTCGGGTAGATTAGCTTATGCCCAAGATCACCAAGCAGATTAGCTTAGCTTTCAGAGCTTCTCAGGTACGAAATTTGATATTTCAGTATGTTTTAATTGTGAACTCTAAACCCTCAATCCTAATTATCCAAACTACTTTCTTACAACCTCACAGGGAGGTTCAAGCTTGCATGCATTAGGCCTCGATGCCCTCTTAGGATGACGAAGATCATGAGGATGATGATGATGACGACGATGATATCGGTGGTGATGGTACTGCTTAGATGGTTAGGTATTTATATCTTGTTTAGATGGTACCTTTCTGATGTTTAGGTATTTATGTCTTGTTTAGATCATACTCGACATTTAAATGATACTATTTATGTTATTCGGCATTTATGTTTATGTTACTTGACATTTTGATGTTTATATTTCATGATATGGTATACAGTTTCCCAATATTTATGTTTATATGTGTTTTGTATGTATCGATGTCACTACTCCAAAATAGACATCTTGCAACAGATTATTGCAACCGGAAGAGAATTGGTTGCACTAAATGAATGATTTTGCAACAAAAATAATTTGCTGCAATAAATATTAAATATTGCAACTAAGTTCGATGGTTGCCCGAAAAAAACTTTTTGCAACAAAATTATTTGATATTGCAATGGACAAATTTGTTGCATTAAAAAAAATTCACGGGTTAAGTTATGGTAAAAAAGGAAGTTCATATTCCGGTAATATTTTTTCTTCTAAATTTCGGTAAATTTATCTATTTTCGTGCCGAAAGTTTTCTGTCTTCTAAGTAACTGATGGGAAAAAATTAATATTTCAGAGGATGCCATATATGTGTCTATTATTAATGGTGAGTACAAGTAGTATGGTCCTAGAAATTTATTATTTGATGTTCATTGTTAAAAAAAAAAATTTCAAAATCAAAATTATATCAAAGTAAAGATATAATTGAATGTAATAAATATAATTAAGAAATGTCAGCAAAATATTTGTTGTTTGACAAAGGGCATTAGTGTTGTTAATATTAAATTTCGAGTAGAACTAGGGTGTTCTTAAGCTCACTAAAGTGTTTGGTGAGTTTAACTCCAAAACCCATTAAATCGGTTTTAAATGACGAATCCGAACCGTTGGAATTCACCTACCTTACGAGTGATGCGTCTACATGTAAAAATTTTAAACATTCGAATTAATTTAGTATAAAGTCGATCAGTCAAAATTAGAAAGTTAATAAATTAATTTTAGTGCATTCATTTTTGAACGTTTTTTGACCGCTTGATTTTATACTAAATTAATTCGAATGTAATTTTCACATGTAGACGCATCACTCGTAAGATAGGCGGGTTTCAACAGTTCGGATTCGTCATTTGAAACCGATTTGATAGGTTTGGGAGTTAAGCTCACCAAACACTTTGGTGAGCTTAAGAGCACCCTAGTTCTACTCTTAAAATTCATTATAAATTATATATAAGTATAATTCATTAGAGAACATATTATAAATCATATCTAACTATTTAATTTTGAAAATTTTGTTTTAAATTTAAAATAATTAAAACTAAAAATAGAGATAAAATGAAGACACTAGAAGTCGAAACATTTGAACTATCTTTTTAAATAATTATAAATTAAAGTGGCGACATCATTCAAAGTATTCAAAACTTGCTAAATCAGATAACAACATTCAACAGATAACAACTTTAATTGAATTACATATTTAAATTAACTAAATAAAACAACATGGCGTTCTGAATTAAACGCATGCACGTAGCATAGCATTTAGACAAACTTAACTAATTCCTCATGTGCCTTGAAAAAATTTGATTTGTTGTCCTTGTTGTCCTACCTCTGCAACAATAAAATAATAAAATTAGCCACGAGAGTGCACGACAGATTGCTGCAATTTATAGAATTTATTTTCATTAATTATTGTCTTGAGAAAAAAAAAGCAAAAACTATATATATTACTATGATATCCCAACATACATTTAACTAATCAATTCACATTAACTTGCGTCACTACGACAGATCCGACTTTCTGTGACTGGTTTTCCGGTCGTTGATAGTGATTCCGATCACAGAAAGTCGATTCCGGTTGCTGATGTCCCGGTCGTTGAAAGCATTGTCGTAGATACTCAACCGATGACGTCACTGGTCTGTGAATGACGTCACCCGATCACTGATACTTTTTATGCGACCAATTTTATTTAGTCGCTGTTATTTTTTTGCTGACGTCACTAAGAGGTATCTGCGACCAAAAAATGGTTGCTGAAAGTCAAACCCGGTCGCTGATAGAACTGAATTGTTATGTCAGGTTTTTGAGGTTTTTACTATTATTATTTATTTGCACCATTTAATAATTGGTACCACACGTACCAACATACAACATACAAACAAATATAAACATAAACATCGATACATACAAGACATAAATACAAAACATCGATACATACACATGCATATATACAATACATGTTGTACTTTCATTGGTGGTAATCTAGTCACTTGGAAGAGTAATAAGCAAAATGTTGTTTCCTGATCAAGTACAGAGGCAGAATACAGAGCTATGGCAAACATGACATGTGAGGGTATGTGGATAAAAACATTGCTTGATGAGTTGAGGTTTAAGGTAACACAACCAATTCCTTTATATTGTGATAATCAAGCAGCTCTTCATATTGCTAATAATCTCGTTTTTCGTAAAGGAACAAAGCACATAGAGGTGGACTATCACCTAGTGCGTGAGAAGTCTATGAAGAAGAAAGTGGTTGACCCAAAGCATGTGAGATCTCATGAACAACTAGCAGATGTGTTTACGAAAGGGTTGTCTGAAAAAAGGATAGAAGAGATATCCTCCAATTTGAGGGGGAGTGTTAAGAAATAGAGTTGTTATTGTACCTTTCGTGTTTAATAGAAACTCTAGGGATGCATATATAATTTTACACAACATATGGACTGTTTTATAACTTTGAAATATAGTAATAGATGAGGCGTCAGAGAAGAATAATCTCTTGAACCTCTTTTTCTGAATCAACTCGTTCTTTCTTTTTGTGCTTTACTGTACTCTAAAATCCTAGAATCAACACGCCTGCTGGCACATTTGAAAGAATAGGAATGCTGTCATATTCAGAGAGGAGCACATATCTCCACAGATTCTAGCTGGAAGAATCATTGAAGAAACGGCCTTGTGGTTAAAATTTTGTTAACCGGCGCGGTAAACCTAGAAGAAGGATCCGAATAGAAGTTTTTATTTTGTGCTTAGTTGTATCTCAAACCCCGAGCGGTACACAGCAGCTTTTCCTAGTCTGTGGTTATTTTTTTACTTTTTATTTCCTGATGTACTGGTACGGTTTGTAACAGTATTTGGTATTAATATACAATCCCTTGACTGCACAGTCAAGTTTTCAAAAAAATAAAAAATAAAAAAATATATTAAATTAAATCAATTAATTAACGAAATGTTTAAAAAAAATAGTCTAATAAAATATCAGTTAATATAAACAAGGACAAAACTCTTGTTCTTTCCTAAAAAAAATAGTATTAGATTGAGTATATTTTTTATCATAATCTCATTTATTAGTCTAAGATTTTAATATTATTATGATCTGTTCAGATAATTTTTTGTACTTCTAGTAGTAAATTGGTTGAGATGCTGTTTTTTTTTTTTCTTTTCAATAAAATAATCACTATATTCTTAAGTTAAAATGATTAATTATGTATTATTATAAGATGTATCCTTAATATTTCAATTGTATTTTAGAACTACCTTCTCTATGTACTAAAATTTTAGACATTTTTCATTTTCATGCTTAACTATAAAAACAAGGTAATGGTGCTCCGTTTATTTTTATTAATTGAATCTCATACCTACTATTGTGAGGTTTGGTTTGTAATGGTGCATTAGCGGAAGAATTTTGAAGACTCGGCTCTAAAAAATGAGAAATTTTACATAATATTTTTTTTTTTGAAACATAGAACAAAATATCCTCCTCTCAAAATTCTTAATAAAATGTCTTTATGGGTCCCACTTTTCTCCTCTTTTTTCCTCTCCCAAGAATTTTTTTAATTAACCATAATTAAAAAAAAAATATTTTTATGAAACCAACATCATTACTTCTTTTTTTTACAAAAACCATAAGAACCGAAATGTCTTTTTGGTGTCATCCATTTTCACAGATTTTGAGAAAAAATACGTTGAAAAATTATAAAAATACATGGGACCGTATTTCCATTTCGGTCCTAAAAAAAATTAATTCGGAACTGAATTGGCATTTCAGTTCTATGGTTTTCGTAAAAAAATAATAATTATTATGTTGGTTTCATAAAAAACTTTTTTCTAATTATGGTTTATAAAAAAAAAGAAAAATTCCTCTCCCACTCCCTTTCACTCCTATTTATTCTTTGTTTAAGTAAAATGTGATATATATATATATAGAGGTTGGCTATTATACTTCCATAAGCATATGCCCACATATGCTTATAACTCATTTTTGCGTTTCTAATGTCCAAATGGTCGATCTGAACTGCTAGATGTGATCTCTATATTGAAATGTGCTTGGAGACCAAATTTTACATTTTTCTAAATTTTTTACTATTTATTAAACCATTTTGAAAGTCGCTGATCCAACGGTGGCTTCTGATTATACTGTTTTGTTAAGCCACCGTTGGATCGGCAATTTTCAAAGTGGCTTAATAAATAGTAAAAAAATTTAGAAAAATGTAAAATTTGGTCTCCAAGCACATTTCAATATAGAGATCACATCTAACGGTTGAGATTGACCATTTGGACATTGGAAACGCAAAAATGAGTTATAAGCATATGTGGGCATATGCTTATGGAAGTAGAATAGCCAACATCTATATATATATATCCAAAAGTGTGATTTTAAATGCTCGATATTAGAAAATTTGTTGAATAATTCACAACTAAATCAATAAAAAATACATGTATTATTTTGCCCACGTATTCATAAAAAACTGGAATTTTGAGTTTATTCACAAACGTCAAAATAATTTTTTTAATTTAAGTACATTTTTATGCTTGCTAAAATTGCAACGGACATGTTAGTAAAAAATTTAAGCATGTATACAGAAGATGATATTGATCATGTATGTTAATTTAACGTTGTAGGTTGTTTAAAGTTGTAAATGATACATTTTCTTAATTTTTTAGAAAATGAAGATTTGGTAAAGACTTAGAAAAATGTGCGCATTTCAAGCCTCAACAAAACTAAACATTGTTCAAAGATATTTGAGTTGGTGGGACATCATTTTTTTATAATAATAATAATAATATTTAGTGGAATGCTGAGTTATGTGAAAATATAGAAAAATAATAGCACGACTCTAATTAAAGTAGCTAGTTTTAAAAATAACTAACGAGAAAAAAATCTCTCACAAAAAAAATGTCTAAAAGAAATTAATTTTTCATTAATTTTAATAGACAATTGAACTATTAAGATACGTTTATCTTAACATATAATTAATGATTGTATTGAAACTAAAGAAAAATATAGTGATTATTATTAACAAAAAAAAAAATTAAGAAGGGCATTTCAATCAATTTACAACTAGCAGCTGAAAAAAATTATTCAACATTGAATATATAGATTAGCATCAATCCCCAAATATTGATCTTGTCAAATCATACCCAGTTAGTTAGTGAAAGACTGTGTATGATTAGCATCAATCTCCAAACACATTTGTACTTTTCAATTGTTGTCTTTGTTCTCACTTTCTCAAACAAACTATGTTCAAAATTAATATCTTAAAGAGATGTTCCCTCACTATGTGCATCTTTTTCACCTTCTGCCCCTTAAATTCAAATTAAGTCATGTTCCTTCTTTCTTATCTCTTCATTTTTCTAAGATCATTCTTCCTGGAATCACACCATAATTATTTCACCACAACAATTAAAACATATGATAGGCTTTTCAGGGGTGGATCTACGTATATGCCAAGAGGTGCTAAGTCACTCTATGATTTTAAAATTTTTAATAATGTGTTTCAAAATTTAATTAAACTTTTGAGTTTTTTAAACATTTATATAATCTAGTTTCTCTCATAATATAACAAATGTGCGTTGATAGTCTAGTGATTTGAGTTCTAGTTAGTATGTATAAGGTTATGTGTTCAATTCCTACTAGCCACACTATTTTTTTCTTTATCACATATTACATTTTATAAATTAGTTCCTAATTCAAATTTTCTAGTTACCACATATTACATTTTAATTGTCACGTCTTATAAGCCCTTTCTCTCTATTACATTTTAATTACCACATATTACATTTCTTTATCACATATTACATTTTTTCTTTGAATTAGGGACTAATTTATAAAACAAACCGGAGCCTGATTTGAGGGTGTCATTGATCCCATGGTGCTTCTTGAAAAACTCGGAAGGCATGACGTGAATCAAGATTAGGTGATCTCCAAGTTTGAGATCTCATATGACCCAGCTGAGTGCCATCTTCCTAGTCTTGGAGAAATCCAACGCCACGCCTACTTCCTTGGAGATAACTACTTTCCTCTCCCCAGACATTTGCTCTTGCTCAGTGTTTCTTCTTTCTAGTGCAAGAACCAAGAAGATGGTAGAAAGAGAGAGAGAGAGTGGATATGCGACTGGAATTAGCGCAGAATTGAATGTGAGATAAATACGGTTATGTGGCGGTTTGGGTAAATTACATGTCACGTGGAAGGTAATTAATATAGATGAGTAGCACGATTCAATTGGACGGGGACTTCAAAGTTCAAATGGACAGCACGATCTTGTTATCTCCTCCAGTTGGATCAAACTCTGGTCATCACCAGCTGTATTAAATCCCTAATTAAAGTCCAACCAAAAACTTATACCTCGTTCATGAAAATATTTATAGTTTATTGGACAGACTTCAAATCCAGTGATGTATTTATTCACTGGAGCGGACACAATCTGAACTGTTTGGCTCGTATTGTAAAAATCTACGCGTGAATTTGATTAAACGGTTCAGATCGTACTCCTGACGAAATCTATACCTTGTCCTGGTTGTCCATGGTCCATAACCATGTGGACTTGCGGATTTATTTATTTAAGGTTTAATTTTCTTTATATCCTTCAAAACTTTAACAGTTTTCTATTAACCCTTGAACTTTGTTATATCTAATATATCTCTTAAGTCTGTTTGTCTTTTCCTATTTACCCATATAAATAATTATCTACTGTTAAATATTATTATAAGAGTGAGTCTAGGGTACTATGCATATCACGGGTTGTTACCGTGCTACGGCTCTATATTTGAGTTTTCAAATCCTAACGGTCGATCCGAACCGTTCATCTTGTTCTCCATATTAATATATGTTTGAAGACCAAATTTTACATTTTTTGAAATTTTTTTACTATTGTTTTAGATATTTAGAAAATCACTTGATCTGAAAATTCTGGACCATTCAAAAACAGTGATTTTCAATAAATCTAAAAAAATAGTAAAAAAATTTCAAAAATTGTAAAATTTGTTCTCCAAACACATATCAATATGGAGAACAAGATGAATGGTTTGAATCGACCGTTAGAATTTGAAAACTCGAATATAGAGCCATAGCACGGTGCCAAATCGTAATATGCATAGTACCATAGACTCACTCTTATTATAATGTACTTTTTCCCATTTTACCCTTGTCTCTTACTCTCCATCTCTTTTATTATATCACACTTAAATGGGAGTGTATTAAGTTCTAATTATTTTCATAGAGGCTACCCTCTTCAAAGCTGGAGTCACCTGAGTCGGGTACCTAAGGAGACTCAAACTTAATTTGGATCTGGTGATATTAATTGTACTAGTATTTAGAAGAACGATACAGAGAACTGGAATTGAGATAACAATCTCATTGTATTTTATTGATTTTACTATCTCCTTCGATTACAAATCACTCTATTTACAAGGGAACTTTACAATCATAACAATCTATCTAATCGACATAACAACCTTTGTTAGTCGCTAGCTAATTTCTATTTTATTGTCCTAATTACATATGTGCCTAATTGTCTTTTTTTGTTTTTTTAATTGAAATCCATAGGTATTTTCATTGAACTTAAAACATAGGACATCAATTCTATCAAGAAGTAGAACTGCCAGGAACAGAGAAAATGCATGAACGAGGTAAAAGTTTTTATTATTAATATTTATGTTCGAGGTTTGATACTTAATTAACTTCACTTTCATTTATATACTGAATTAACTTAAAAAAATTCATAAAGTAAAATATAACTTGCAATTTAAAATCCGACGATAAATTAGATGTATTTATCTTTAATGCATATAATACACATAAAAGTGAAGAAAGTTTGTTGCATATTTCATCAATCATAAAATAATACAACATTTGCAACGATCTATGCTTAACAATATTTGGTTGAATATTAAATGATATCCAAGTTTATTCATTCACATAAAAACAAAAATGAAAAGTGAAACATTTGCAATGATCTATGCTTAACAACACTCACAATTCTTCACATATCCAAAACTAATTAACAAAGATAACATTTCCAATCTAGGAAAGGAATCTATTCTCACAATCGAAAATTCAGATGTCCTGTTATTTTCAAGATATTATCCAAGTGATATCAGATAAAAAAAAATAAAAAAAATCTAAGATGTCATTTCTCATAGGGCACTTCTAATAGTTATCAACAAGCACGAAGCACATAAGAACACATGGTGATAGCTATAGTTTGTCAACCTTCCTAGCACAATCCTGCATAAATATTACAAAGGGACGGAGATTAGCATAATAATATTACTTGGTTGATCAAAGACTACCTAGTTTCACTTTGTTCCAAAATTAAAGCTCCAATTTGCAATTTGATCCCAAAAAGCTATCAATTTTACTGTGTCGAGTCCTATTGTTTAGGTTAGCTATACAAGTATACAACAACTCTGAACTGAACAATTGTTTGTCAAAATTTTAATCACCAAAATAACCTGGTCAAGCAATTGACTAAGATTTCTGTCTATTTTACTGAAAAGGAAAAATGAGATCTGATAGGTGCATGGTGGACAGTTTGTGACATTGTAATCATAAAAAACAGATTCATCTAATGCGAAGAACTGAAGAGCACGCCAAAATAAAATGGATAATTAGACAGATTTGTCTGTTTCTTATTCAACTTGTACAGAGAACGTTCACAGTAAATAGTGAAACCTAAGTTGTAGCTAATAACAAATTAAGATTGAAACCAGTTATTAATTACCAAAAGAAAAATTACTGCTGGACCGGCCGAGACATAGTTTTGGGCCCCGTGACAAGCGAATTGAGCTTTAAATCCCGTAATGCCTGACGCAGCATCTTCTCTTCATCACCCCAGTAAATCTTGGCAAAAACCCTCACCTATTTATCATTTGATTTCATACAAAATTAAAATTATAAAGGCGCAGGTCGCTACAAGAGAAATAAGTTTGGAAGGGAATGGGGATTAATCGACTGAAATATACCATTTTCTCACGGGGGATAGCGTCAAGCATGTTAACCACCTCCATGTCAACCTGGAGACCGTAATGCTTCATCATTTCTGGGTCTTTGTAGTGGTGAAGCTGTATCAGAGCTTTTAAAACACAACAGATCGATCAGATATCAAATAAAATAGACAAAATATAAAAGTAATCATTATAAATTAAAGAAAAAGGAAATAAAATATATAGAACTAACCGGAGCCTGATTTGAGGGTGTCATTGATCCCATGGTGCTTCTTGAAAAGCTCGGAAGGCATGACGTGAATCAAGATTAGATGATCTCCAAGTTTGAGATCTCCTATGACCCAGCTGAGTGCCATCTTCCTAGTCTTGGAGAAATCCAACACCACTCCTACTTTCCTGGAAATAACTACTTTCCTCTTCTCAGACATTTGCTCTTGCTCGGTGTTTCTTCTTCCTAGTGCAAGAACCAAGAAGATGGTAGAAAGAGAGAGAGTGGATATGCGACTGGAATTAATTAGCGCAGAATTGAATGTGAGATAAATGCGGTTATGTGGCGGTTTGGGTGAAATACATGTCACGTGGAAAGTACTTATAATAGAGAGTAGCACGATTCAATTGGACGAGGACTTCAAAGTTCAAATGGACAGCACGATTTGTTATCTCCTCCAGTCGGATCAAATTCTGGTCATCACCAGCGCCAAAAACTTTTACCTCGTCCGTGAAAATATTTATAGTTTATTGGACAGACTTCACATCCAGTGATGTATTCACTGGAGCGGACACAATCTGAACTGTTTGGCTCGTATTGTAAAAATCTACGCGTGAATTTGATTAAACGGTTCAGATCGTACTCCTGACGAAATCTATACCTTGTCGTCCATAACCATATGGACTTGCGGATTTATTTAAACTAATTAGTTAATTATCCATATAAATTAATTTAATTAAATTTATTGATCTTAATATATATTTTTAATTGTCACATATTACATTTTAATTGTCACGTCTTATAAGCCCTTTTTCTCTTGCCCTTTCTCTCTTGCCCTTTCTCTCTTGCCTCCGGTAACCCACTATCTCTCTTGCCCCCACTCGCCACCGCCTCAATTCCTTTCCGGTTCCTGCCTCCACTCGCCACCGCCTCAATCCCTCCCCCCTAAAATCCAAACCAAATGAAACCCAATAATCCCAAATGACAAATTTCTACCCAAATCTACAACAAATTCAAACCCAGTGTTGCTTTCTCTCCCCGAATGATGAACATGAAAGGCTAATCCAGCATCTAAATAAATGTTGTTCTTCTCCACTCAATGCAAGGTCCCTTTCCTCTTAGCCGATCTCAGCTCCTGTCTACTCTGTCTTCTAGATATGGTGCTTCCCCTAACAGCTGGAGTATTCAAAGAGTTCACCTGGGTTACCTTGTACACCTCCCTACCTGGCTGTACCGGGATGAATTGAACCTAGACTCAAGTTTCTGGAATTCACACTCCATTGTAGTCCAACCTTGGCAAACCTTAGATGGCTCAAGACCTCTCCCTCAGCCACAGCGAGTTTGGGTTACGATTTTGGAATTCCCAGTCGACTACTGGCACCCATACTACATCAGGCAAGCTACTCTGTCCATGGGCTCAATTGTAGGTGTTCAAGTCGAGTGTATTCAGGGGGAGGAACGCTCAGCCCTCAGAGTATGCATCGATACACCTAATCTCAAGCTAATTTCGTTCACTCTCTCACTGTGTTACCAGGACAACTGGACAGACTGTGAGGTCCTGTTGGAAGGTCGAGATGATATACAGTTAGCTCCCCCCCCCATCCGCTCCTCCAAATGAGGAAGACAACAACCCAATAGTTCTTACGAGTAATCCAAGTCATGGGGGAGCTCCATACATCCCGCCTTGGAGACGTAGAGTTTTACATTTCTCTGTCCGTGTAGTTGATAGCTCATCCTCGGGGGCGCCGACGGCCATGGCCTCAAAGGGGCTTGATTCTTGGTCCATAGGTACCCCACCAAAACCAGGTCTACGAGATCAAAATGGGTGCAACAGACTGCCTCTGGCCGCAGTACTACGGCACTGGAATGTTGGCCAGAGGAATATTCCCCTGGGAGAAAAAGTTAAAAAACCTAAGCCAAAATCTCACCCATACACGTGCCCTCCCACCCTACACACAGAATCATATACAACACAAAAGACAAAGCCTTGCCACAAAAAATCCAACCTTAACCAATTGCCCACTCAAATCATCACTCCCCAGTTTGATTCACCCTCCCAAAAGACAAAGGCTAGAACCTTCTATGATGCAAACCTTTTTCGCCTGGGTGCCACGTGTCCTTCGAGATACATGCACACCCTCAGGTTCACAAAGAAAATCCCCTTAATACCCTCTATTCTTGGACCAGTGCCCCTAAATAATTCTCGTCTCCACCCCCTCAGACTACCCACTGCTCCTTTCAAACAACCCATTTTCACTCACAATTACTCTAAACCGAAACCTTTGCCATCCCATCTAAACAGACCCCTTCTCAACCTCCTTTTTCCCCAATATCATTCCCTGAGAATGGCTGAATTATCCCAGCAGGACGAGGAGCTCATCCAGAGATTCATTGGGTTACATACTGAAGAATCTTTCTCCTCAGCTGTAACTATCCCGGCTAGTGCTATCTCCACATGTGACTGGGGAATGTGTCTCGTTGCGAAGGTTATTTCTGACAAAACCGCCCTTGAGTCATATTTTCAGATGGCAATGGTTAATGCGTGGAATGCGAGTCCAGATACAATGGTAAAACCACTTGCCAAGAACTGCTTTCTCATCCATTTTGATGACCCTGATGACCTTCAAACCGCTCTCTAAAAAGGCCCTTGGACTTTTAGAGGCGATCTGGTGGCTCTCAACACAGTTACCTCTCAGCTTGATTTAAACCCGAGCCATGTTGAATTTTCTTACCTCTGGGCGCAAGTTTTTCACATCCCTGTCCATGCATTTACAAAGGAGGGTCTACACATCATTGGAAACCAGATAGGTCAAACTCTATCTCCTCCTGTTGAAGGATTCGTTGGTGGTAAGAAGTTCATAAAATTCAAGATTCGTTTTAACCTCTCCAAGCCTCTAAAAGACATGGTCAAAATTACTCATCCTGTTCTTGGAGATTTAAAGTTACCTGTTGTATATGAGAAGGTCTCAAAAATCTGCACCTTTTGTGGTATGTTGGGCCACAATCTGCCTACATGTCCAGATCATGCTCGCCTGTCTGCTATCATGCAGAGCCCAGCAGGCCGAGCCCGCACTGCTGCTCATAACATTCTTGAACCTACTAAAGGGGCCTGGATGACAAATGCATCTCTAGTCCCACGGGCCCAATTCGAATCTCCTAAAGTGGGCCTCAAAAGCCAACATGGCTTACCTCAGGGGAATGAGCCCAATCCCAATCAGGCCGACATAACCCAAAGAGAACAGGGCTATCACAACCTCAATTTGGAGGTGTCTTTTTTAGGGGATGGTTCATCACAGGAAACTACGGCTTCTCAGACGAAACTGAAACGGCCAAGGCCAGCGGGGCCAGTACCGCTGGCAAATCATATATGAGTCTTATTGCGTGGAACTGTCGGGGTAGTGGAGGCACGACATGGTCCACGCTTAATCGCTACCTCCATTGCACAGGTGCTTAATTAGCCTTTATATCCGAAACTCGTTGCGGGTATAATAAGGCTTCTCAACGTATCAACCAATTGACCCTGTGTAAAGCGATTGTGGTACCATCAAGAGGCCAATCTGGGGGCCTCTGGCTTCTATGGGCCGATGAAGTAAAGGCTTCTCTAATAAAGAAAGGCAGACACCTAATTGCTGCCAAAATTGAAGGTAAGGCCAATCTGCCTGATTGGGTTCTAATTGCTGTGTATGGGGATCCTTCGAGATCAGGAAATCAAGAGATCTGGGAGGATATTGCGGGTCTAATCGAGGGACAAGACTTGTCAGTTTTGGTGGTGGGCGACTTCAATGCAATCACTTCACAGGAAGAGAAATGGGGGGGTTCTGTAGCTTTCAAGGCAGGAAACAGAGCTTTTAGAACATGGCTGCACAGGGTCGGTCTAATCGACTTAGGGCATCGGGGCTCGGCTTATACATGGTCAAATAAGAAGGGAGGAAGGAGAAATATAAGTGAAAGATTGGACCGAGCCCTTGGCAACCTTCCTTGGAACATGAACTTTCCAAACTCCGCTGTTTACCACCTTCCGAGGTTCTCTAGCGATCACCTACCTATACTGGTACGACCTACCCCTACCAAGAAACTGACCCGACCCCCCTTCTGATGTGAAAACTGGTGGGGTTTTGAGACCCGATTTTAAGGAAGTTTGTGAAAGATCGGTTCAGGGGCAGCCCATCAATTGGTCTGACTTCAAGCAATCTTTTAGAACAGAAGTCAAGAGATGGGTTAGAAATGAGAGGTCGCCTAACCAAATGTTACTTGAGATTGAAAACCAAATGGAGCTTTTGAATTCCACCCAACCTAATCTTGTCTCCAAAGAAGAAGAACAGCGGCTGCAATCAGAACACGACAGGTGCCTTCTCATGAAAGAGGCTTTTTGGCATCAGAGATCGAGAATCAAGTGGGCGAAATTGGGGGATAGGAATACCTCCTTCTTCCATGCAACCACAGTTACTAGAAGAAGGCGAAATGATATCGGGTCAATTTACATTGAGGGTACGGGTTGGGTTACTGAAGAGAAAGAGGTGCGAAGGGCTTTTGTTGATCACTTTAAAAATATCTACAAAAAAGCCCCAAGATTGCATGTCAACCAAACATACACCCCAAGTTTCTTACAAGCCCTGCCCAAAATACCTAACTACATTAAGCCAACTCTAGAAATGCACCCATCTGACCTTGAGATTCATAAAGCCTTGCTGAGTTTGGGCCCTCATAAATCGGCTGGACCTGACGGGTTCAATGCTCATATTCTCCAGCAACAGTGGCATTTGTTTGGTTCACTCATTTTGAAGGAAGTTCATGAATTTTTCAATACAGGAAGCATGCCTAGTTCAATCTCAAAAACCAACCTAATCCTAATCCCAAAGGGGTCTGATACGGGCCTAGTGAGTGATTATAGACCGATTTCGGTTTGTAATGTCATTTACAAAATTATCTCTAAAATTCTCACTTCCCGCCTAAAACCTTATATAGCCGGTTGCATCTCCAACTCACAATCCGCCTTTGTACCGGGGAGAGAGATTTCAGAAAATGTCATCCTTTTGCGGGAGGTATTACACTCTTTTAACTCCTCTACCTATACTAATGCTGATTTTTGCTTAAAGGTGGACTTATCTAAGGCGTTTGATCGTATGGATTGGGGCTTTCTCGAGTCGATCCTTCCTCTCTATGGCATTCCGCAAAATACGTGCACTTGGATCATGGCATGTGTTCGCTCCGCGGAATTCACTATTGTCATGAATGGAGGAGGAGGGGGGTTTTTCAAACCCGAATGCGGGCTTCGGCAAGGATGCTCCCTATCACCGTATTTATTCATCTTTGGGATGGATATTCTCTCAAGAAGTCTCTCTGACTTGGTTTTGCAAGGTAAACTGAAAGGAGTAAAGCTTGCACCGGCCTGTGATCCAATTACAAATTGCCTCTATGCCGATGATTTATTGATTTTTGGAAAGGCGGAAGAAGGAGAGGCCAAAACAGTCATAGATGCGCTTACTGCGTTTTCTAGTGTGTCAGGGCAGGTGGTGGGACCAGCAAAGAGCTCTATATGGTTTAGCAAAGTCACTGATCAGGGGAGTAGAGATCTGGTGTCGGGTATCCTACAGGTGCATCAAACTGCTGTCTCCTATAAATATTTAGGGGCTCCAATTGGCACTAAAGCTCAGGATTTTGACTTCCTAATTGAGGCTTTCTCTAGAAGGCTCCAATCTTGGAAGAGCAAGACCCTCTCTCTAGCGGGTCGGGTTACGCTTATCAAGGCTGCTCTCCAATCCGTTCCCATTTACTTCATGGCCACTACAAGAATTCCACAAGGCGTGCTAGAAAAACTGACGGCACTAATTAGGCGATTCTATTGGGGGAAGGTGGATCAGTCCAGGTTCTTGGCACTCATCTCATGGGAGAAAATTTGTTAGCCGATTGCTTTGGGTGGTTTGGGATTGCGTGACCTTAGAAGTCTGAACGATGCGCTGCTCCTTAAAATGCTCTGAAGAGTAGCTTCTGACTCAGAGGCGCTTTGGGTCAAGCAACTGAAGGGCAAATACTTGCCCAGAAGTGAGCTCTGGCACAGTAGGAGAAAGGGGAAATGCACTGTTTTTTGGGGCGCAATTTTGGCTTTGAGAGTGGCTCTCGAGCACCTGGTGGCCTGGAAATTGGGGGATGGAAACAATTGTCGTGCATATGCACAACCATGGTTTCCTGGTGCGATTCAACACTTACCTCAAGTTAGGGGGGATAGGCAGATAATGGTCTCTGACTTTGTTGGGACTGATGGTAACTGGGATATAGATGGCATCACAGGAAAATTTGGGTATGCAGCTGTCATGTTCATAGTGGCAAACCTAAGGCCGCCAACAACCAATGGAGGAACTGACAGGCTAATTTTCCTCCCAAGCACAAGCGGGAATTTCTCCGTGAAGAAAGCCTATGCGTCTATTACATCAGGACAACAACTGGCGGGCACCAGTAGCATGCAAATCTACACTAAATTGTGGCAGTACATTTGGAAAGAGGGAGAGGTACCCCCAAGGCTCCGCCACTTCATGTGGAAATTGGCAAATGGTGCTCTGCCATTAGCAAAAACAATGAACTCTAGGCTAAGGAGAGGTGATGCAAAATGTATGATGTGTGGGCTGGATGATGAAGACGACGTTCATTTGGCTTTCAATTGCCCCTTCTCTAGGTCGTGTTTTTATGCTGGTCAGTTGGGATTAAAAACAGATAGTCTCTCAGGGCCTATTAAGGAAATCCTAACTGCTCTCATTCAAAATATGCCTAAAGAAGCATGGTCGGTTGTCATTATCACTATCTGGTCTATTTGGCGATGTAGGAACAGCCTGGTGTTTCAAGGAGTGGTTCCTACATTTCAAGCTTTTGACAAGTTCTTTCGAGGTATCACAGCTGAAACCATGATTGCGGCGGCTCCAGCGCGCATAGGTATACCTGGTACACCATCAAACTCTCTCCTCCAATTACCCCAATCGAGTGAATTAATTTGTCAAGTGGATGGCTCCTGGGATCAAGGTTGGATCGGAGGTATTGGTTTTGTTTTCCATGAGGAGGGTATTCTACTTTCCTACAGTAGTGCTAGAGAAACTATGTGTTGTGGTCTACAGGCTGAAGCCACGGCCTTGCTTCGGGCAATCCAGTATGCAATGGAACAAGGCTACGCCTCATGCACCTTCATTACCGATTGTCAGATTTTGGCTGCAGCCTGTACTGATCCCAATCCGCCAATGGAGGTGGACTGGCGAGCACACAGGGAGATTTGGCAATGCTGGAAGAATCTCAAAATGCATCAGGGCTACTCTTGTTTTTATCTAGGCAGAAGCCACAATGATTTGGCTGATGGATTGGCAAAAAAGAGTAGATTGATGGGGGGATCTTACACTGGATTTACATATCCAATTTTTCCCATAGAGTAGATGAGTGAAAGTTGAGGCTTTTTGGTTTTCTTTTCGCTTTACTGTGGTATGTAATGTTACTCTGTAGCCTACGGGCATGACTCAAGCAAAAAAAAAAAAAAAAGTTACCCCTGAGGATATTTCAGTACAATATATTGACTATGTGATAAGTCTAAACTTAGCTGCGCCGGTATTAGTATATATTGTAGTGTCTCTTATAAGTCTTGTGTGAATGAAGTCTTGTGTAAATTAATAATGAACCTTACAAGGTGTGAGGCTAATTTAAATGTCACGATTTCTATTTCTAATTTAATATGCATTTCCTATTAATATTTTAATTATCTAACATGCTGGCTTGAAAATCGAAAACGTCCACGAAAAATATATTATTCATATATAACAAATTATGCGATTTGATGTATGATTCATCGTACATTTAATGCTTCAAATTTGGACGATCCAAAATTAATGTTCACTGATGCATTATCAAACAAACCTTAAATTGAACGTACATTAAAAATTTGTGGATCGATCATAATAAAATATTAGAGTTATAATAAATATTATTAATTGTGTTAAAACACTCATCAGACATCGCTGGAAAAAAGAAAAAAAAAAAAAACAGACTTTGAATCGGTAAATTTTCCATTTTTTTTTTTTTTTTTTTTTTTTTTTGCAGCGGCCTACGTGGAAGCCAATTGGGCTTAAGTTTAATGGACCATTTGCTAATTATTTCATCATGGCCTTCTATTTGCCCACACTTAACGAAGCTCTGTCTTCATATTAAAAAAAGTTGTTTTCAAGTAACTTCTAAAAGTTTAATTTAAGAATTTTGTAGAAGTCGGGATATTCTTTCCGGAGTTATATTAGATTTTCATTTAATTGAATGTTGATTTTATTCCATTCAATAACTATCAATATATTATAACAAAAAATTGCTCTCCTGCCAATAATTTTCTAATAACACGTTAACGGGACCTTATCTTTGACCTGAAAATAATTATTTTTAGTAATATTTAAATATATGAAAACTCACATGCGAGTCCGTATTCAATAAAATTTTGAGAATCTAGATATGAATTTATATCCCTTAGATTCGGAGTGGATTCAGTCATTCAGATTATATTGAGAGTTTTACTAAAAATATTTAGAATATATAATAGTACATGAAAAATCTGAGTGAATAACTGAATATAATTATTTTGTTATTAAAAATATATATTAAGATCAATAAATTTAATTAAATTAATTTATATGGATAATTAACTAATTAGTTTAAATAAATCCGCAAGTCCATATGGTTATGGACGAGAAGGTATAGATTTCGTCAGGAGTACGATCTGAACCGTTTAATCAAATTCACGCGTAGATTTTTACAATACGAGCCAAACAGTTCAGATTGTGTCCGCTCCAGTGAATACATCACTGGATGTGAAGTCTGTCCAATAAACTATAAATATTTTCACGGACGAGGTAAAAGTTTTTGGCGCTGGTGATGACCAGAATTTGATCCGACTGGAGGAGATAACAAATCGTGCTGTCCATTTGAACTTTGAAGTCCTCGTCCAATTGAATCGTGCTACTCTCTATTATAAGTACTTTCCACGTGACATGTATTTCACCCAAACCGCCACATAACCGCATTTATCTCACATTCAATTCTGCGCTAATTAATTCCAGTCGCATATCCACTCTCTCTCTTTCTACCATCTTCTTGGTTCTTGCACTAGGAAGAAGAAACACCGAGCAAGAGCAAATGTCTGAGAAGAGGAAAGTAGTTATTTCCAGGAAAGTAGGAGTGGTGTTGGATTTCTCCAAGACTAGGAAGATGGCACTCAGCTGGGTCATAGGAGATCTCAAACTTGGAGATCATCTAATCTTGATTCACGTCATGCCTTCCGAGCTTTTCAAGAAGCACCATGGGATCAATGACACCCTCAAATCAGGCTCCGGTTAGTTCTAAATATCTTCTTTCCTTTTCTTTAATTTATATGATTAATTTTATATTTTGTCTATTTTATTTGATATCTGATCGATCTGTTGTGTTTTAAAAGCTCTGATACAGCTTCACCACTACAAAGACCCAGAAATGATGAAGCATTACGGTCTCCAGGTTGACATGGAGGTGGTTAACATGCTTGACGCTATCCCCCGTGAGAAAATGGTATATTTCAGTCGATTAATCCCCATTCCCTTCCAAACTTATTTCTCTTGTAGCGACCTGCGCCTTTATAATTTTAATTTTGTATGAAATCAAATGATAAATAGGTGAAGGTTTTTGCCAAGATTTACTGGGGTGATGAAGAGAAGATGCTGCGTCAGGCATTAGGTGATTTAAAGCTCAATTCGCTTGTCACGGGGCCCAAAACTATGTCTCGGCCGGTCCAGCAGTAATTTTTCTTTTGGTAATTAACAACTGGTTTCAATCTTAATTTGTTATTAGCTACAACTTAGGTTTCACTATTTACTGTGAACGTTCTCTGTACAAGTTGAATAAGAAACAGACAAATCTGTCTAATTATCCATTTTATTTTGGCGTGCTCTTCAGTTCTTCGCATTAGATGAATCTGTTTTTTATGATTACAATGTCACAAACTGTCCACCATGCACCTATCCGATCTCATTTTTCCTTTTCAGTAAAATAGACAGAAATCTTAGTCAATTGCTTGACCAGGTTATTTTGGTGATTAAAATTTTGACAAACAATTGTTCAGTCCAGAGTTGTTGTATACTTGTATAGCTAATTACCTAAACAATAGGACTCGACACAGTAAAATTGATAGCTTTTTGGGATCAAATTGCAAATTGGAGCTTTAATTTTGGAACAAAGTGAAACTAGGTAGTCTTTGATCAACCAAGTAATATTATTATGCTAATCTCCGTCCCTTTGTAATATTTATGCAGGATTGTGCTAGGAAGGTTGACAAACTATAGCTATCACCATGTGTTCTTATGTGCTTCCTGCTTGTTGATAACTATTAGAAGTGCCCTATGAGAAATGACATCTTAGATTTTTTTTTTTTTTTTTTTTTTATCTGATATCACTTGGATAATATCTTGAAAATAACAAGACATCTGAATTTTCGATTGTGAGAATAGATTCCTTACCTAGATTGGAAATGTTATCTTTGTTAATTAGTTTTGGATATGTTAAGAATTGTGAGTGTTGTTAAGCATAGATCATTGCAAATGTTTCACTTTTCATTTTTGTTTTTATGTGAATGAATAAACTTGGATATCATTTAATATTCAACCAAATATTGTTAAGCATAGATCGTTGCAAATGTTGTATTATTTTATGATTGATGAAATATGCAACAAAATATCTTCACTTTTATGTGTATTATATGTATTAAAGATAAATACATCTAATTTATCGTCGGATTTTAAATTGCAAGTTATATTTTACGTTATGATTTTTTTAAGTTAATTCAGTATATAAATGAATCTGAAGTTAATTAAGTATCAAACCTCGAACATAAATATTAATAATAAAAACTTTTACCTCGTTCATGCATTTGCTCTGTTCCTGGCAGTTTTACTTGATAGAATTGATGTCCTATGTTTTAAGTTCAATGAAAATACCTATGGATTTCAATTAAAAAAATAAATAAAAGACAATTAGGCACATATGTAATTAGGACAATAAAATAGAAATTAGCTAGCGACTAACAAAGGTTGTTATGTCTATTAGATAGATTGTAATGATTGTCAAGTTCCCTCGTAAACAGAGTGATTTGTAATCGAAGGAGATAGTAAAATCAATAAGGTGACGCCAGCTTTGAAGAGGGTAGCCTCTATGAAAATAATTAGAACTTAATACACTCCCATTTAAGTGTGATATAATAAAAGAGATGGAGAGTAAGAGACAAGGGTAAAATGGAAAAAAGTACATTATAATAAGAGTAAATCTATGGTACTATGCATATTACGATTTGGCACTGTGCTATGGCTCTATATTTGAGTTTTTAAATCCTAACGATCGATCCGAACCGTTCATCTTGTTCTCCATATTAATATGTGTTTGGAGACCAAATTTTACATTTTTTGAAATTTGTTTACTATTTTTTTAGATTTATTGAAAATCACTGTTTTTAGATGGTCCAGAATTTTCAGATCAAGTGATTTTCTAAATATCTAAAACAATAGTAAAAAAATTTCAAAAAATGTAAAATTTGGTCTCCAAACACATATTAATATGGAGAACAAGATGAATGGTTCGGATCGACCGTTAAGATTTGAAAACTCAAATATAGAGCCGTAGCACGGTAACAACCCGTAATATGCATAGTACCCTAGATTCACTCTTATAATAATATTTAACAGTAGATAATTATTTATATGGGTAAATAGGAAAAGACAAACAGACTTAAGAGATATATTAGATATAACAAAGTTCAAGGGTCAATAGAAAACTGTTAAAGTTTTGAAGGATATAAAGAAAATGAAACCTTAAATAAATAAATCCGCAAGTCCACATGGTTATGGACCATGGACAACCAGGACAAGGTATAGATTTCGTCAGGAGTACGATCTGAACCGTTTAATCAAATTCACGAGTAGATTTTTACAATACGAGCCAAACAGTTCAGATTGTGTCCGCTCCAGTGAAGACATCACTGGATTTGAAGTCTGTCCAATAAACTATAAATATTTTCATGAACGAGGTATAAGTTTTTGGTTGGACTTTAGGGATTTAATACAGCTGGTGATGACCAGATTTTGATCCAACTGGAGGAGATAACAAGGTCGTGCTGTCCATTTGAACTTTGAAGTCCCCGTCCATTTGAATCGTGCTACTCATCTATATTAATTACCTTCCACGTGACATGTAATTCACCCAAACCGCCGCATAACCGTATTTATCTCACATTCAATTCTGCCCTAATTCCAGTCGCATATCCACTCTCTCTCTCTCTTTCTACCATCTTCTTGGTTCTTGCACTAGAAAGAAGAAACACCGAGCAAGAGCAAATGTCTTGGGAGAGGAAAGTAGTTATTTCCAAGGAAGTAGGCGTGGCGTTGGATTTCTCCAAGACTAGGAAGATGGCACTCAGCTGGGTCATAGGAGATCTCAAACTTGGAGATCACCTAATCTTGATTCACGTCATGCCTTCCGAGTTTTTCAAGAAGCACCATGGGATCAATGACACCCTCAAATCAGGCTCCGGTTTGTTCTATATATCTTCTTTCCTTTTTCTTTAATTTAGAATGATTACTTTTATATTTTTTATTTGATATCTGATCGATCTGTTGTGTTCTAAAAGCTCTGATTCAGCTTCACGACTACAAAAACACAGAAATGATGAAGCAATACGGTCTCCCGGTTGACATGGAGGTGGTTAACATGCTTGACGCTATCCCTCATGAGAAAATGGTATAGATCAGTCGATTAATCCCCATTCCCTTCCAAATTTATTTCTCTTGTAGCTATCTGCGCCTTCATTTTAATTTTGTATGAAATTAAATGATAAATAGGTGAGGGTTTTTGCCAAGATTTACTGGGGTGATGAAGAGAAGATGCTGCGTCAGGCATTAGACGATTTAAAGCTCAATTGGATTGTCACGGGGGCCAAAACTATCTCTACGAACCAGCAGTAATTCTTATTTTGGTAATAATTGGTTTCAATATTAATTTGTTATTAGCTAGAACTTAGGTTTCGGTGTTTTACTGTGAACGTTCTCTGTACAAGTTGATTAAGAAACAGACAAATCTGTCTAATTGTCCTTTTTATTTTGGCGTGCTCTTCAGTTCTTCGCATTAGATGAATCTGTTTTTTATGATTACAATGTCACAAACTGTCCACCACACCTATCCGATCTCATTTTTCCCTTTCAATAAAATGGACAGAAATCTTAGTCAATGCTTGACCGGGTTGTTGTATAGCTAACCGAAATAATAGGACTCAACACAGTAAAATTGATAGCTTTTCGGGATCAAATTGAAAATCGGAGCTTTAATTTTTTAACAAAGTCGAATAATTTTATGTGTATTATAATTTTGGAACAAAGTAGTCTTAATTTGATCAACCTTCTATAATTTTATTAGTGATGATGTATCATTACTTTTACTGAAACTTGAGGATTATTATGCTAATCTCCGTCCCTATGTAATATATATGCAGGATTGTGCTGGGAAGGTTGACAAACTATAGCTATCACTATGTGTTCTTTTGTGCTTCGTGCTTGTTGATAACTATGAGAAATGACATCTTGGATTCTTTTTTTTATCTGATATCGATCACTTGGATAATATCTTGAAAATAAATAGGACATCTGAATTTTCGATTGTGCGAATAGATTCCTTACCTAGATTGGAAATTTTGTAGTGGACTATGTTATCTTTGTTAATTAGTTTTGGATCTGTGAAGGATTGTGAATGTTGTTAAGCATAGATCATTGCAAACGTTTCACTTTTTGTTTTGTTTTTTTATGTGAATGAATAAACTTGGATATATCATTTAATATTCAACCAAATATTGTTAAGCGTAGATCGTTGAAAATGTTGTATTATTTTATGATTGATGAAATATGCAACAAAATTTCATCACTTGTATGTGTATTATGTGCATTAAGTACAAATACATTCTTATCGTCGGATTTTAAAATTGCAAGTTATATTTTAAGTTATGAATTTTTTTTAAGTTAATTCAGTATCTAAACATCGAACATATAATATTAATAATAAAAAAATGAGGAAAATCATTTAAAATTAACACCTAAAATTAATCACCACCGTGGTAAAATGATTGTTTGAGGTAACTCAAAATTTGAATGTGAATCTGAACCGTCCGTTTCAAATTTGCACGAAATATAAAGCTATCCGCTCCTAAAATTCCTATATCTGAGCCCAAATAAACCCAGCGATGCATTTTTGAGTAAACTCCAATTTTATGTTAATTGGAGCATGATATCATGAAAGCTTAATCTCTCTCGATGTGTATCGTTATTTTGAAAACATGGGCCGGGTCAAAATGATACCCCTTCCAAGGCCCGTTAATTTACTTGGACCATGAATGATTAAATTGGGCTATCTGTCATGAAAAGTCATTTTTCCATAAAATCCCGGCCTCCTGATAATTGACTTGTGCTAGTCCAAAAGTAAGTACGGTAATTGATGAACTGCACCCGCGTATCGATTTTTTATTTTTATTTTATAGTAAATATATTTTGAAGAATTACAAAGATAATGAAAAATTTTCGATATCGTAAATAGAATTGTATGGTTATGTGTCTTAACCAATCATTAAAAAAAAAAAAAAAACATGCACACAGGTGAGGCAAATTTATAAAAATGAAAGTCTATGTCATATTTATTATGGAATAACAGGTGAGGTAAGTCCTCAGGAATTCAGATCCTGATCATGTTGAATGTATCTCGTTCGTCTATTTTAATTTGGATATAAATATCAAAATGGAACCTCGTATATTTTAAATGGGTACTGAATTGATTTTAATTCAGTTAGGAGTATTATACTTTTTGCACACAGTCACAATTACATGGGATATTCCACTTAAGCAGCCAGATGATAGGTAAATAAAAGTGCAAGTTAATTCTACACAAATTACTTCACCTTCTCAAATAGATTAAGCTACTTATCATAGGTAAAAAATTATTTACCAACATCTTATATTTTTTTCAGTTAGATAAATTTAAATCATAATATAAAATGTTAAACAAAATGTAAATTATTATAAATAATAAAAGTAGGTCCTACAGTTAAAGATACTCACATGGACGGTTATACAGAAAGAGATTCTGTTGGTTTGATGACAATTAATAGGTCCAGCCCGTTTTACATTTACCATCGGCAAGAAAATCAAACCGTTGGCATTGATGCCTTTTTCTATCGGTAGAAAAAGTCATTCGATGCAGTTTGATCCCTTTAAACATCGGTAGAAAGGAATAGGGAGTCGATGGAAATGAGTTTGATTAAAGCAATTGGCTTGGTACTTTAGGTCCATATTTTTCTTGTCAAAGAGGGGTACGACAGGGAGATTTCCTATTTCATTTCTTTTTTATACTTGTAACTGATGCTTTAAACAAAATCCTTCAACAAGCTAATAGAGGAGGATTTGTCGATAGTTTGTGAAACTTTTTAAATTTCGGAAATGTTATGAATTTACATTTTGCAGATGATACTCTTCTTTTCCTTAAGGCTGATAAAGTAGTTTTAACACATATTAGATGGCTATTGGTAGCTTTTGAGAACGTTTCTAGTTTGAAAATTAATTATGATAAAAGCGAGATGTATCTTCTTAACTTATTAGATACTGAAACTGATGAACTCGCTTCAATTCTGAGGTGTAAGATCTCCACTTTACCTCTTACTTACTTAGGTGTTCCTATTAATAATAAATCTCTAACTGATATCGATTGGCAACTGCTGATTGATAAGATTGAAAAAAGATTGCAATGGTGGAAAGGTTCTTTACTATCTTTAGGAGATAGAGTAACACTTTTAAATTCTGTTATTTCTACTATTCCCTTATATTGGTTATCCATATATAGATTACCTGCTCAAATTAGACATAAAATAGATAAAATTAGATTTAAATTCTTATGGCATGGAGGTAACTCTACTAGAAGAAAATACTCTTTAGTCTCATAGAGAATTGTGTGCAAAAGTAAAGATCAGGGAGGTTTGGGGGTTTTAGACCTCAAGCTTATGAATAAGGCCCTTATGGCTAAATGGTGATATCGGTTTCTAGATAATTTTGTTTTTGGTAGATGGAAAAATATTTTGCTTAATAAATATGAAACTAGAACTACTCCTCTTTGTTCACCTTTTTGGCGATCAATCCTAAAAGATCATGTGATTATCAATTTAGGACTAAATAAAGAAATAGGTAACGGTAAAACAACTTCTTTTCGGTTAGATAGATGGTGTAGTGAACATACCTTAAAAAATTAATTTCCAAACCTTTTTTCTATTGTTACTGAAAGGTTTATTTCTGTAGCCGAGGCATTTTCTACTTCTCATTTAAGTCTGTCTTTTCAAAGGCAAATAACTGGTATTTATAGGGATGAATTAATTACATTGCACCACAAGTTTCAACATTTTACTTTGTCTTCTCATTTGGAAGATAGATTGATATGGCGATCGTCACAAGATGATCATTTCACTGTTCATTCTTTTAATAAATGGTTAGAATATGGTGGTATTCCAAATTCTGAATATAATATCATTTGGAAATCTCACATCCTTTAAAAATCAAAATCTTTCTTTGGCTCTTTCGACGTGATAAAATTCTTATTAAGGTTAACTTGGCAAAAAAAGGTTGGTCAGGAAATCTTACTTGTGCATTTTGTGACCAACATGAGAGCGCTGACCATTTATTTATACATTGTTCATATGTGCGCTTGATATGGAATTGGATTGCCACATACAATTCATTCCCCTTTACTTGTAATTCTTTAGATGATTTATAGTTACTTGATGCTTCTATTCCCTTAAAGGATAGACTCATTGTGGAATTGTTAAGGAGAGCTATCTTATGGAATGTATAGTTAGAAAGAAATAGAGTTATTTTTAATGATACTACTACTTTCATTTCTGCTAAATCATTAGGGTTTAAGATAATCTCTTTAGCTACTTTTTGGTATAAATCTAGCTCTGATAATTCATACTTAAAATTAAGTCTAATATTTCCATGTGATGTTAAAGACCTTCCAGATCAGATACTGGAGGAGGAAGAGGAATCCAGCCAAGCTCTTGGAGCTGGCAACCCCCCAGATCATATGTCTGGAGACGAGATATCGGATGAGGATCTACTGGATTACTAGTCTTCTAGGATATAATTGTTTTTCGAAACTTTTATTTTGCTTAGTATTCATTTTGTTTCTATTTTAGCTTTTGATGTTGTACTATCTCTCCTTGTATGCTTTTATCTTTGTTGATAGTGACTTAATGTAAGACTTTTCATATTTGATTTTGATACTTATTTTAGGTATCATATCAGGTATGCTTTAATTTCTATGAAATCAGTGGTAATACCACTATTTTTCAAAAAAAAAAAAAGCAGCTGGCTTGGTATCTTTTGTATCGGCAGATTCATGTAAGCCGTTGGTGTTATGCGTTAATTAAAAGGGATGCATTGATCCTTTGTTTGCTATCAGCTGGAATTAAGCAAACCGATGGTAATTCGTTTATTTCGCTACTGCTGTAACTCCTTGTATATTGAGTCGATTCATCCAGAGAGCTGGTGCGTAAAATCAAATGAGCTGCTTTTGTCACTTGGCTTTGTTTAGAGTTTACTTTTTTCTTTTTAAAACTTGTAAGAGTGTGTAAGAGAGTGTTATTGAAAATTATAATTTTTTTGTATTTGTAAAATTTTTTGATTTAGTAAATTTATACTGTGTGCTTTTATAATTCTTTTTCAAAAGAGTTTTCAAGTAAAATTTTGTGACATCTCTAATTTTTTGTACTTACTTGTTAAGTAATTCTTTATTTATTTATTTTTCTATTAGAGCATTGACTGCTCTTAACAATTGATACCAGAGCATTTTCGTTTTGTGCTCAACAGATTCTTTCCTAATTTCGATAAAAAATATTTCTGTGGGTCAATTAAAAACCTCATCAGTCGATGTCTGATTAACTTAATTTGTCTTATTTCGTTGTCCATAGGTCAAACGCTACCATTGCCAATAGATCTATGCTGCCAGTAACCAATAGATATGTTCAAAGTTGATTGGTCTAGAGAATATTCTTTTTTTTCTTTTTGTTTGATTCAAACCCATTGGCTGATTGGTCTAGAGAACTTCACTAGATTCAATTTTAGTCTTCTTTTTTTTATTTTGTTGTCGGGACACGAGGCTTTCGTATGTCACCACGGGTTTCAGCACAGCCCGCACGCGCTTCTGTTCCACAAAGAAAACATCCTCAGTGCCTCTCCATTTAAAGAAAAAAAATACATCTCCGTGGCATTATTAGTTAATAATTTGATAATATGGTAAAGTTTCGGTTGAATGATTTATTGGTCGAACTGTTGAACTAACCAGTTTAATTGGTGATTTATATAAATATTTATGTATATATTATATAATAAGAATTATTATAAAATAATCATACTTTTACATAGTATTAGTGAAAGTTCACACATATATAGGCAATAATATAATATTAGGTCGAATGATTGAATGTTATTTTTATAATTAATAATTATCAGGATGTTGTTTTGTAATAACAATAAATTGTGTATAAAATACAAAACAGAGTGCTTCAACAAAAAAAATAACAAAAACTATAACAAATAAAAAATAATAGCAGATGTTATTTTAAAAGGAAATAAAAATACACGAATAGATATAGTTTTTATCTATACATAATTAATTCTTTTATGGTATCTAAAATCTTGAAGTTTTATGTGTAAATTTTAGGGAACGACTAATAATACCCCCATATCAGTCCCCTAAACGTCCTCTGCACTAAAAGACAAACAACTTTCGACAGGGGACCACTAACTGACTCTAACAACTAACATGGAGGTATTTATACTCTGAGTTAATAGTTAAAACGTATAGTATTCATACCTACGAATGTATAGTGTTCATACTTATTATCAAAACCATTCGTCATATGTAAACATAAGTTGGAGGGGACCAGTAATGACCAGGGGGACCGGTGACGTCTTGTGACAGCCTGAATTGGAGACTGCAACTGTCTGAAAGCGACATTTGCCAAGATTGGAGACCATTACAGTGAATCTATATATTATTCATATCTAACTAAAGAAGTATTCATACATGTTTGAAATAATTTATACAATTCAAAATTTAAAGTCAAACCCTTCTTCTTGAACACCTCTTCTAAGAAATATTCATATCTAACTAATGAAGTATTCATACATGTTTGAAATAATTTATACAACTCAAAATTCAAAATCAAACCCTTCTTCTTGAACACCTCTTATAAGAAATATTCATATCTAATAACATGAATGCATATCTAACAAACGAAGTATTCATATCAAACAAATGGAGTATTTATAAATATTCGAAATAATTTATACAATTCAAAATTCAAAAGTTAGATCCATCTCTCTCATCTCACATCTTCCAAGAAGTATTCATATCTAACATGAAGTATGCATATCTAACAAATGAAGTATTCATATCTAACTAATAAAATATTCATATGCTCCACTGTGATAACCTTCGTTGAGCTAGTATGGATCCCCTTCAATGGTGCACCACGCTCTCCCCGTCGAATCTTGACGGTGCACTATTCTCTCCTGATCGGATCTCGACGGTACACCACGCTCTCCTCGCCGGATATCGACAGTGCACCACGCTCTCCTCGCCAAATCTCGACCGTGCACCACGCCGAGAAAGAGAACAGGCGGAGGCCGTGAAGGACGTAAAGAGGCAGAGACCGTGAAGAGCGTGAATATGATTTTGCTTTTTTGTTGATCAGAAGAGAGAGAAGTCAAACACAGTTGACTTTGCATATTAATGACAATAGATTGTTAGGGGGACTAATTAGCGGGAACTAAAATCTTTACTCTAAATTTTATAATAGAAAATAAATTCTAATTTAGCTTGTACTTTTGTGACTTTCGGTTGTGCGAGTGAAACTCATCACTTACTCATCAGGCAATTCCTGCAAAATATGGCCCGTGTGAAGTAGTCTATCATTGAAATTCCAATTCTATTGATACCAATATCATGTCTCGACAATATTTTGTAAATAAAATATATTATGGCAAACTGCAATATTAGCGTCTTGATTTTTTTTTTCCTAAAGCTATTTGAAAGTAGTAGAATAATAACAAATTTAAAGAAATTCTGCATGTTCATTCACCCACAATGAAACAAAACATGATAGATTGATGTAACCTTACGAGGCCAGAGGCCTATCCCATAAACAGTACAAGTCCAAAGAATTTTGAACTTAAATTTTGAAACTTGTTTACTAGGATTGGAGATCCGTAATCTGATTCACGATACTGGAATACTGCACTAGTGGAAAAATATGAATCAAAATTAAATAATTAACTTATATTTCTAATATGTAATTTTTTATATTTATTTAAACATAACCATATGAAAAGATTTTTCAAATAAAAGAAAAAAAAACTATCTGGATCGGTTTTTAGCAATAAAACCGATCCAGATACTATCAGGATCGGTTTTATATAATAAAAAAACTGATCTTGATACTATTAGGATCGGTTCTTTATAAACAACCGATCCTAATGATAACTTCCTATATAACCAGCTTAGCTAGGGTTCTTCTTATTTTCATTTCGCGCCTCTCATTTTCAATTTCGCGTCTCCGTCTCTGTCTCCATATCTCCCTCTCAAATCCGCAGTACTCTGTCTCTCTCTGTCTCTGTCTCCATCTCTCCCTCTCCTTCGTGTCTCTCTCTCTCTTTCTCTCCGTCTCTTCCTCTCAAATCCGAGCCTCTCGCACCTCCGACTCAATTGTGCCAGTTTTTTATTTTTTTATTGTTTCAAAAATTAATTAATGGTGTTTGTATATTGTTTTACAGTTTTGAGGACATCTCTCTCAAGTTACTTAATCATCCGGCCGATCAACTATCATAGTATTAGCTTTATCTAATTTTCTCATTATTATACTTTTAAAACACAATTTTTTTGTATTTTTTTATTAGAAAATATTTTTTCATCTAATTGTTACCTTTGTTTTTGTTTTTAGGGTCTTTTTTAATCTCAAGTGATGTGATTGCAAAAGAGGTAATTATTGATTTTTTTTATTGTTGTGCTTTACATTAATTGCATAAATGCGTATGTTGCATAAATGTGTGTTAATTGAAGAAATAGCTCAATTAGTTACTTGTATGTTTGTTAATTAATTTTTTTTATTTAAATTTCTTGTTATAATATATAATGCTTCACAAAACTTTGTATGAAGTACATGAATTTTTTGTAATAGTTTAAGATGTGTATGATAATTAATTTAGAATGTATATATGATATTTAATTGATTATTGCTTCTTACTGTGCAAAAAAAAAATTTAGGATGCTGGCCAGCAAAATATATATGGAAGCTGGTCAAATAAATAAAAATATTTTTTTTAGCTTCAATAAAACATCGGGATCGGTTTTATATAAAAACCGATCTTGATAGTACGTATCTGGATCGGTTTTTATTCAAAAACCGATCTAGATATGTAATTTAAAAAAAATCGAAAATACTATGAAGATCGATTTTTATATAAAAACTGATCTTGATAGGTTTTTCAAATTTTTTTTAATTAAAAATTACATATCAAGATCGGTTTTTATATAAAAACCGATATTGATAGTACGTATCTGGATCGGTTTTATATAAAAACCGATCTTGATAGTACGTATCTGGATCAGTTCTTAGTCAAAAACCGATCTAGATAACAACTATTAAGATCGGTTCTTTAAAAAATATAACCGATCATGATAGTATCAGTATCGCCTTCAACATGATTGGTTGGATTCCGATACTAATATGTGTATATAACCGATCCTGATTTCATATATTCCACTAGTGCTGGATAAATAAAAGTATCAAACAATTTCTCTAAGCACTTGTTGTTAGGGTCAAACAGGTCGGATATTATCCGACCATATCCGAATCCGTATCCAAAAATTAGATACAAATTAATATTCAACATTCGAATATCTGTGCGTATACGGATGTATATATATGATTTTAAATTTTAATTACCCGTATTCAAATAGTAGATATATACTGTATAGTTTAATATCTATTATTAAAAAAAATAATGTTATTTATCATTATAAAAAAGAGATATCCGTATCCTTATAATTTTATACTTTTATCACTATCCAATCCGTTTGCACCCCTACTTGTTGTGGTCAAAATTAAATCCACCACAACATAAAAACAAAAATTAGGCATAAATAAACCTCAACCTTGGTTCCTCTTATTAAATGCATTAAATCGATCATTTTTTTGTTTCTCTTTCTTTTGTTTAAATTGCATGGAAACCTGAAAATATTTCAGCCCTTTATTAAACTAAATAAAATAAAATAAAATAAAATAGTATAATATTTTTTATGGGCTAGAATGCAAGCACAAGAAAGTAAATATATATTCAGAGATTAAAACTAGTTAAGAGGAAGCAAAATTAACTGATTCATATATATGATGGGTACTGTGCACTGTGTTGTAAGATTTGAAGTTAAACCTAGTTCATAAATTGCATTTTGGTATCTGTTATTCTTTTTATTTTATTTTTATTTTCTGTGTGTTTATATGAGTATATATGTTGTCTGACAAGTTGTATCTGGTTGACGAGTGGGCCACTATATATATAATGGAGATCTAAACAATGTACGTAAATGCCTTCTCTCATCCCTCCCTTCAAGTGACGCCATCTAGATTAATTAGTATTTGAGTCACTGTTGAAAATAAATTTATTTTAACTTAGTTTTATTATTAATTAATAAAATTTTATAAAATTATTATTTATAAAAGCTCAGATAAGAACTAAACAGCCTTTTGAATTATATATATATATAGAGAGAGGGGTTGGCTAAGATCAAAGTGGTAGTTTCTGAGCTTTGGTACTACCAATTCGTTTTTCAATTTTTAAAGTTCAAAACGTCGATCCAAACCGTTCAAGTTGTTCTCCATATTAAATTGTGCTAGGAGACCAAATTTTACATTTTTCTGAATTTTTTTTACTATTTATTAAGCCACTTTGAAAACAACTGATCTAACGGTGGCTTCTGATTTTACTGTTTTGTTAAGCCCTCGTTGGATCAGCGATTTTCAAAGTGGCTTAATAAATAGTAAAAAATTCAGAAAAATGTAAAATTTGGTCTCCAAGTACAATTTAATATGGAGAACAACTTGAATAGTTCGGATCGACATTTTGAACTTTGAAAATTAAAAATCGAATTGGTAGCACCAAAGCTCAGGAACTATCACTTTGATCTTAGCCAACCTCTCTCGCTCTCTCTCTCTCTCTCTCAATATATATATATATATATATGAGGAGGGATCAAGTTACAACAAGCATATTTTACATTTTCAAAGTCCAAATCGTCGATCCAAACCATTAGATGTGATCTCTACAATAAAATGTGCTTAGGGACCAAATTTTAAATTTTTTGGAGTTTTTTTACTATTTATTAAGATGGGTACAAAATTCAATGGTATGAATTTGACTAGTTTTTGTACCCATCTTAATAAATAGTAAAAAAATTTCAAAAAATGTAAAATTTGGTCTCCCAGCACATTTTATTGTTGAGATCACATCTAACGGTTTGGATTGATGATTTGGACTTTAAAAATGTAAAAAATACTTGTTGTAACTCAAAAATTGTTGTAACTTGATCCCTTCTATATATATATATAGAGAGAGAGAGAGAGAGAGAGAGAGATGAGCTACGCTACTCCATGGAGTAAAACGCGTTTGTATTCCACGTCGTATTTTTATTTTGAAAGTCTAAACGACCGATCTGAGCCATTAGATGTGATCTCCATATTGACATGTGCTTGGAGACCAAATTTTACATTTTTTGGAATTTTTTTACTATTTATTAAGCAATTTTTAAAATTGTTGTTTTGTTGTGAATAGTAAAAAATAGTAAAAATTTCTAGACCATTGGATCAGTGATTTTCAAAATTGCTTAATAAATAGTAAAAAAATTACAAAAAAAATGTAAAATTTGGTCTCCAAGCACATTTCAATATGGAGATCATGTTGAGCAGTTCGGATTGGTCGTTTGGATTTTCAAAATAAAAATATAGTGTCATGGAGCACCAATGTGTTTTACTCCATGGAGTAGCGTAACTCATCTCATATATATAGTAAGGCTTGGGTGCTATGGATAGCATAGAGGGCTACGGTACTACGGCTCAATATTCGAGTTTTCAAAATCCTAACAGTCGATCCGAATCGTTCATCTTGTTCTCCATATTAATATGTGTTTAGAAAATCACTTGATCTAAAAAATTATCCACCATTCAGATCTTTGATTTTCTGCCTATCTAAAAAAATAGTAAAATTTTTTCAAAATATGTAAAATTTGGTCTCCAAACACATTAATATGGAGAACAAGATGAATGATTCGGATCGACTGTTAGGATTTTGAAAACTCGAATATTGAGCCGTAGCACCGTAGCCCTCTATACTATCCATAGCACCCAAGCTTTACTCTATATATATATATATATGTCCCTTCAACATAATATTATTTGACTATGATATATATGACATGTACGCAGTAAGAGAAAATTAATCGTCCGGGTTCCGGAATAGATCAGTTTAATTCTTGCACTTATTTGATTTTTCTTTTGTTTTGTAAGTATAGCACTTTTAAAGCTTTTTTTTATAAGTTTTATGGCCCCTAACAAATAATCATATTAGCATTCATTAATATCTTAAATAATAACTAACAAACACTACTAAGATTGCACACGGATATAAATGGAGGAGCTATATGGATTTCCTGTCATGTACACTGTGAGGGTGTAGAAATCCTTAAATAAATAAATCCGCGTATCAATAATTGAACTGCACCCGCGTATCGATTTTTTATTTTTATTTTATAGTAAATATATTTTGAAGTAATTACAAAGATAATGAAAAACAATTCGATATCGTAAATAGAATTGTATGGTTGTGTGTCTTAACGAATCATAAGAAAAAAACACGCACACAGATGAGGCAAATTTATAAAATGAAAGACTATGTCATATTTATTGTGGAATAAGAGGTGAGGTAAGTCCTCAGCAATTCAGATCCTGATCATGTTGAATGTATCTCGTTCGTCGATTTTAATTTGGATATAATTAAATATCAAAATGGAACCTCGTATATTTTAAATGGGTACCGAATTGAATTTAATTCAGTTAGGAGTATTCTACTTTTTGCACACAGTCACAATTACATGGGATATTCCACTTAAGCTGCCAGATGATAGGTAAATAAAAGTGCAATTTAAGTTAATTCTACATAAATTACTTCACCTTCTCAAATAGATTAAGCTACTTATCATAGGTAAAAATTTATTTACCAACATCTTATATTTTTTTCAGTTAGATAAATTTAAATCATAATATAAAATGTTAAACAAAATGTAAATTATTATAAATAATAAAAGTAGGTCCTACAATTAAAGATACTCACATGGACAGCTATACAGAAAGATATTCTGTTGGTTTGAAGACAATTAACAGGTTCTATCGGCAAGAAAATTAAACCGTTGGGATTGATGCCTTTTTCCATCGGTCGAAAAAGTCAACCGATGCAGTTTGATCTCTTTTACTATCGGTAGAAAGGAAGGGAGTCGATGGAAATGAGTTTGATAAAAGCAGCCGGCTTGGTATCTTTTGTATCGGCAGATTCATGTAAGCCGTTGATGCTATGCGTTAATTAAAAGGGATGCATTGCCCCTTTGTTTGCTGTCAGCTGGAATTAAGCAAACCGATGGTAATTGGTTTATTTCGCTACTGTCATAACTCGTTGTATATTGAGCTGATTCATCGAGAGAGCTGGTGGGTAAAATCAAATGAGCTGCTTTTGTCTTTATTGTCTTTTCACTTAACTTTGTCTAAGATTTACTCTCTTCTTTTGAAATTTACAAGAGAGTATGTCAGAAAGTGTTATTAAGAATTATAATTTTTTTGTACTTGTGAGACTTATTAATTTAATGGTTTTGTACTGTGTACTTCCGTGATTTTTTTCTAAAAAAATTTTTACATAAAATTTTGTGTCATCTCTAATTTTTTGTACTTGTTTGTTATCTTGATTTCTTGTGTGATTCTTTATTTATTTACTTACTTCTTTATTAGAGTATTGAGTGCTCTTAACAATTGATATTAGAGCTAGGGGTGTCAATGGTACCTTTTTAGCCGTTTACCCAATCCGTATCGTATTCGATAAAGCGGGTATAGGTAAGGTTTTTTTTTCGTTAGCTTATTGGGTATGGGTATGGGTAAGAATTTTTTTTCGTTAAATAAATGGGTAAGGATATGGGTAATGACTATTTCGTACCCGTTACCCTATAGAGTAATCAGAATTAAATCAATACCACCCGTTAATTCCGAAATCAGAATCCGCCACGTTCGCGTAACAGATCTGCGAACGGGTCGCTACCCGTTCGCGTAATGGATAAGCGTACTGACCCGTTCCCGACGACCCGTCCGCATATTGGTTACGCGCACGGACCCGTTCGCAGATTTGATCTGCGCACGTGGCAGGTTCTGCCTATAATAGATGTACACCGTGTTCTGTCTTCCATTCTACCTCATTTTCACCAAAGCTGCTGCATAGGTACGTTTTTTTACCTTTTCATTATTTTTTTTTTAATTTATTTTTTGTAGTTTTTTTAATTTAGTTATTTTGTATTATTAGGTTTATTCAACCAATTATGATTGGAATTGGTTGTTATTTTGATGGTCAAGTATTACAAGGACCAAATGGCGCTTATTATAGCCACCAAGTGCCGAAAATGTTCAATATCCCGCTTGGCTTGGATTTTAGAGGTTTAAATAGGGAAGTGTACCAACAACTCGGTATTGACCACCATAATTATGAACTGATAATTACCGCAAGAATCAATATTGGCCAAGGCAATCAAACCTGGTTCCAACAGCTACCGGTATAAGACGATAGCAGTTGGGAGTTATATGTCCAAATGACAATGAATATGACTTTCAAGTTCCTAGAGTTATATGTTGTAGCCAACCCCAGACAAAACTCTAGACATAACTCCAGACAGAATAGTAGACAATTGTTGCAGTTGACTTAGGATTTGGGGCTCGAGCAATCTGTAACGGGTCCTAGACGGGCCCCATCTGTAGCGGGTCCTAGTCGGGCCCCATGTGTAGCGGGCCCTAGTAGGGTCCAATCTGACAGGGGTCGATCTCAGATTCCATCCTCGTCCTCTAGTCGAGTCCAATCTGAAAGGGAGCGATCTGAAACCCCTGAACGGCTTTATTATGCTGACAATACGGACGATGATCCTGAAGAAATGGAGGCAGAGGCTAATTGGGATGATAATGGGGATGGTGGGGTATTAGATCACAGTGATGAGGATACTGGTATTCCTGTGCTTGGTAGACGGAAGTGGCCTATAGTGGATCGTGGGGAAAGACATCCGTTTGAGCAATTTCATGACACATCAGGGTTTGGAGAGGCCGATAGCTCTTTTTTTGCGACTTGTGAGGTATGTTTGTTAATTTATATTTAATTTTAATTTAATTATTAAAATGTTGTTATTAAATTGATGTTGTTTAATTTTTGTTGTTTCTTTTGTACAATAAAAGGAAGAAAGACATGAATTGTCTGAAGGGATGACATATGACAACAAGGACAAGATGAAAGATACAATTAACCACTGGCACATCAAACAAAATAGGGAGATTAAAAATACACACAGCGATACCACCAGGTTGAGGTACAAGTGTGTTAGCGACCGGTGCAAGTGGGCGTTGGTTGCGAGGGCTACAGGCTTTGGTAATACTTGGGCCATCACGAAGAATGTGGCTAAGCACACATGTCATGCATCGGCATCCAGGTTAGATCATGCACAGTTGACGTCCGCTATGGTCGCCAACTGTATAAAATTTTAATTGGAAAAAAATGCTGATATTTCTATCCGGACAGTCGCTGACTTATGCGCTGAAAGGTACGAGGGGATCGTTCCAAAGTACAACAAATTATGGCGTGGTAGAGAGTTAGCAATTGCTCGGGCCTTTGGTAGTTGGGAGGGGTCTTACGGGCTGATTGTCCCTTTGTTGGAGGCAATAAAAAGGTCAAATCCAGGAACCCAATATAAAATTGTTTCAAAGCCAACCACTAAGCCAGGGTATCGTTTTTTCATGAGAGCAGCATGGGCATGGGGACCATGTATTGCCGCAGTCGGTCACCTCAGACCCGTCATCAGTATCGATGCTTCTTTCTTGTCTGGCAGATACAAGGGTAAGCTGTTAATTGTAACCGGATATGATGCAGAGAATCAGTTAATCCTGTTAGCATTTGGACTGGTAGAGAACGAGGATTTTGAGAATTGGGGATGGTTCATGAAGTGGGTGCGAGAGTTTGTAATTGGGCGAAATAGATACATGTGTGTGGTATCTGACCGACACAAGGGCATAAAAAAGGTGTTTATTCAAGATGATTTGGGTTGGTGTGAGGAGAAAGGAGAGTGTACTCACCGGTACTGCTCTCAACATGTGTTTGAGAATTTTGGAAAGCACACTAAGGATAAGGTAGCTTCCACTTTTTTCAAGGTTATGGTTAAAAAGAAGAAGAGAAGAAGATTGCAAGAAGGACTTGATGCAATCGGGAGGCGAAATCCTGATTGGTTGGCTTATTTGGATACATGTGGAAAATATAATGAAAATGACGAGAAAGAACTGCCTAAGCCATGGAAGGTGTATCAAGCTATGGATGATGGATCTCATTGGGAAATAATGACTAGCAACGGTTCCGAATCGCTCAACCATGTCTTCAAAACTTCTCGCAGGTTTGTATTTTGTAATCCTCCTATTTTTTATTATTGTTTTCTTCACTTAGTTGTAATTTTAATTATTGTTTTATTATTATTTTCTCATAGATTACCAGTTGCCGCAATCATTGAGGAGACATTCTACAAGTGTGTCAACTGGTTTGAGCAAAGAAGTGAGACGGCTGTGCAATTGCAAGCAGCGGGTCAGCTGTTTTCCACTCGCGTGCATAAGAAGCTGGATAAGCACATTGAGAAGACTAAAAAAATGTCAACGCTTGCATTCGGCCATAATGAATTTATGGTGACCTCACATGGCGAAAATATTAATTTTGACATGGAGAATGGCAGATGGGTACACACGTCTAGCGACTGCAGATACAAGGTAATTCTGAAGAACGATCATGAGGTGGAATGTCAGTGCCAGAAGCCTCAGATGGGCGGAATACCATGTGTTCATGTGATGGCGGTGTGTCGTTTAAGGTAAAATTATGTTTTATTTAATTTGAAACTTCATATTAGGGACGGTACTACTTACTAATGTGTTAACATTATAGGAACTTGAATCCAAATGACTTCGTCAATTATTATTACAACATTCAAACACTCATAGACACATGGAGTGGTGAATTCCATGTGTATGACAATCAATGTGATTGGCCGGTGCACGAAGGAGATCTCTTAGTTCCAGAGCATCGGTTGGTAAAGTTGGGTAGGAGACGACACAACAGGATCCAAATGTGGATGGATGTATTAGAAGGACGACGAAAGGGTCACCGAACCAGTAGAGAAACTCTCGAGAGGAATGCGAGAAGAAGAAGGGATGCGAGAGGAAATACGCAATAGGGTAAGCTGTTAAAAAATCAATAATTTTTATGAATTAACAATTGATTTAACATATATATTTTTCCATTGCAGTTTCATCGTTCGAGGGGTGGTGATTTTAGCTAGGAATTTATATATTAATTTTTATTGTAGACTTGTGTGTGTTTTTTTTTATCTGAACCTATGTGTATTTTTATTGTAGTAGAAGTTGTGTTTTTTTCTTTATTCGAATTCTAAGAAATATAGTAGCAAACATAAACCAAATAACAGTCAGAATAACATGATAACTAGATAATATAGTAGCAAGCATAAACCAAACAACAGTCAGAATAACATGATAACTAGATAATAACTAAATAACAGTCCAAACAGTCCAAACAGTCCAAACAGTATGAATAGCACAAAAAGTCCAAACAGCCATAACAGTACGAATAGCACAAAAAGTCCAAACAGCCATAACAGTCTGAATAACTACTTGGTCGATGGTGTGTACGGGTCCTTCCTGATCTTATGTCTCTTACCGCGCCCCAACTCCTCCGGTACCTCCTCAATCTCCGAACCTAAGAAATTGAAAGCAGACGTATACTGCCGTGATGGCTGTGGTGGGGTCTCCTCTGGTATATGTCCAAACAAAACCTCCTCAGGTGAGCTAGGAACTAACGGAGGCCCAAAAATAGAAGCCACAGCAGTCTCTGCTAAGGATGAAGCTGTCTCCGTCTGGTACACTGCTGCACTGTCCTCTGGTGGTGGATCATCCTGTGTGTGAAACTGAGGATAAGAGTAACCCTGAGTGTATATGGTATCATAGGTCGAACCCACGTCAAACTCAAAATCCTGCGATGGCTGAGTCGGCTGAAAATCCTGTGATGGCTCGAACCGGGGCTCATCTCCCTGAAAATAGATGGTTAATAAATGAATAATTTGGTTTCTCAATAAGTAGGTTATTAGAAAAATGCACGTACCACTCGATCTCCAAAACTCTGAAATGCTGCCTCAGGCGTCGGTGCAGACAAGATCTCTGAAAGATCCGGCTCAGGTGTGCTCATCTGCTCTGCAGAATCTTCATCATTCATATTTGCCAAATCCTCATATCTTGGAAGATCTGCTAGCCGCAGGATCTTGTCTAGCTAGTCCTTGTACCCAGCGACGACCACCGGAGGTGCAGATATGCACAACATCATCTTCCCCACCTTCTTCCAGCCTCTTGTGATCCCATATCTTGCAGCTTTCAGAACTGCCTTGATGTTCATGAGTACCTGTGAATAACCATTTCATCAATATTTCAAAAGATGATTACCATACCTGTATTGAAATAATATAAAAAAATATAAAAAACTTACAATCTGTGCAGCCGGACCACTGCTAGGGATGAAACCGTACTGGGGGGTAGTCGTGTCGCGTGGTACATGAAGCGGCTTCCTATTGATCTCTGACATGAGACCGAACATGTACACCGTGAATGCACAATTTTCCTGGTACCACTGTTGATACTGCTGGTCCCACTCCTCGAAAGCATAAATCTGGTACATATCAGGAACCATGTCATCCGGACTCATAGCCTCCAGTCGCTGTACATGCAAGGCGTGCTCCGTTCGCCAATCCTTCATCACCGTAGTGCATAACGGTTGGTGAAGATCATACCAGTTGTCCTTTGTGATAGGATCCGGGACTGAAAAATACTGGGCCATACCAAACTGTCTCATTACCCGTCCAGGGTAATAATGCTCAACAACCTGGTAGTAGATAAACGGCACCTGCAAATATTTTATGTGTCTAAGTTTCAATTTTAAATTACAATATGTTTATGAAATGTAAACTATAAAATAAAAAAAATCTAATCGCACCTAAGCAAACCAGTATTCTCGCTCGCGACTGCAGATCGAAGGAAGTTTTGTGAGGAAAGAGTAAGGTTCTTCATCTTCTTCATAAACTGTGACGCGAAAATCATACGGTCGCCACTCAACATGTAGATCTGGAGTCATCTGCTCGAATTGAGTTCTGAAAAAGAAAACTCCCGAAGGCTTGCCGTGAGGGGTCGCGACAAAGGTCTTTTTAGCGCAGAACCTTTGAGCATATGCAGGATAGGTCTCCCCATCCGAACGACCCCAGTCTGGAGCCCAACCCTCGTCTAGTGGTTGTGGACGACCAAATGGAAATCTCGTCCACGACCAATGCTGAAGGAGACCAATCGGTCCGTACAGACCTTGTTTGTCGACCTATTGTTATACAAGTTGCATTTATTTTTAAATTTGATAAGAGAAAATAATTTATTTACAATAAGAAGAGAAAATAATTTATACCCGGCACGCAATGCATAAGCCTCGATACAGACATGCCAAGACCGCTGCACCCCAATTCATCTGTGGAGGGTCACCCAAGTCCCTTAGCCACTGCAGCATACAAGCAGGGACGGTGTTCCCAGAGGAATCTGGGAACAACCAGCAAGAGAATAACTCCATTATGTAAGCCCGTGTCCATCGATCTATCTTCTCCTCAGACGCATCTTCTTCCAGTTTTCCACTACATATACGAACTAATTTAGTACAGAGTATGAAGCATTACAATCAAATACTTACTATTACAAAAATGTAACTTACCTGAATGCCACCCGCAAAAGAGGGATACTGATGTCATTCTTCGATGCAACCTTCGACCTCTTGAGGGACCTTTCCTTCATCAGGTTGGGTCCCAACAGTTCTTCGACGTCCTTTGTGAAGTCCCCGTACTCCACACCCGTCACAGCCCGTCCAGTAATAGGCAGTCCCCAGAGACAACTGACATCCTGGAGAGACACCGTAATCTCTCCGACAGGCATGTGAAATGTGTGTGTCTCCGGCCGCCACCTCTCGACCAACGCAGATAGAAGAGCGACATCTGCAACAATGGGGGTCAGCTGTGAGACATGCCACAGACCCAAACTCTTCAACACGGGAGCGTATCGCTTGTCGTAGAGGATACTCATCTGATTGTTCCGCGTATTCGTCAAGGTATGAGTCTGCATTCAATTTCAAAACAAACAAACATATAACTTACCTATTTTTATCTAAATGAAAATGAAAATTATTTACATTTCTCAAAACAAAAACTTACATATGCGTTTTTGATCTTGTGCTCCTCGAATTTATACCAGCAAAGAGGACTGATACTCTCTTTCGTCATATTTGGAAATACATGACGGGCCAGTGATAAATCTAACTGTAAATCATCTTGCGTCCGATTTTGATTGGTACCGCTGGTTGACGCCATACTAACAACAAATTTAACAATTTTATTAATTTTGACCTCTATTGATAATTTCAAATAGAACAAATCTAACAATAATACAAATGATCTATGGTAATTCAATAATATATCACAATTCTTGAATGAATCGGTAAAAAATCTTACAATCTATGCTAATTCAGAAAAAAAAAAAATTCTGAATTGATGCATTTATACTCTATTTTGGTCTAAATACAACATTTCTAAATTTGTCGATTTGTAAATTGGTACATTTCTAAATTCTAAATATAATTTCTAAATTCTACATACAATCACAATTCTAAATTGGTTTAAATACACAAATATTTTGGTACCCAACTAAACTACTATTTTAGTTTAATTTACAATATACTACTATTTAATAAAAAATATACACAAATAATAGTATATTGTAAATTACACAAATATTTACAAATAGATCACAATATACTATTTTGATCTAATTAACACAAATATTTACAAAACTACAAAAAAAAAAAAAATAAACAACTATTTTGGTACCTAATTTACAATATACAATATACAACTATTTTGATCTAATTTACAATAAACTATTTTGGTACCTAATTTTGATCTAATTTATAATATATAACTATTTTGGTACCTAATTTTGATCTAATTTACAATATACAACTATTTTGGTACCTAATTTTGATCTAATTTACAATATACAACTATTTTGGTACCTAACAAAAATAAACTATCTAAAACTAGAAAAAAAATTAATCTAATTTACAATATACAACTATTTTGGTACCTAATTTTGATCTAATTTACAATATACAACTATTTTGGTACGTAACAAAAATAAACTATCTAAAACTAGAAAAAAAATTAATCTAATTTACAATATACAACTATTTTGGTACCTAATTTTGATCTAATTTACAATATACAACTATTTTGGTACCTAACAAAAATAAACTATCTAAAACTATAAAAAAAATTAATCTAATTTACAATATACAACTATTTTGGTACCTAACTAAAATAAACTACCTAATAAAACTAAACTACTTAATAACTAAATTAAACTAAACTACTTAATAACTAAATTAAACTAAACTACTTAATAACTAAATTAAACTAAACTACTTAATAACTAAATTAAACTAAATTATTTAACAAAATTAAACTAATTAAAAAAAAAAATTTACCTTTTTACTGTGCAGGACGCGGCGGTGCGGAGACAGGGACAACATCTGTAAAAACCACTGGCGGGGGCTTATATCCGGATTCACCACGTACGCATATCCACAGTGTGAACGGGTCGTCGGGAGCGGGTCACGTCGGAAGCGGGTCGTCGGGAACGAGTCAGGTCGGAAACGGGTCCGTACGCGTAACCAATATGCGGACGGGTCGTCGGGAATGGGTCAGGTCAGAAACGGGTCAGTACGCTTATCCATTACGCGAACGGGTAGCGACCCGTTCGCAGATCCGTTACGCGAACGTGGTGGAATCTGATTTCGGAATTAACGGGTGGTATTGATTTAATTCTGATTTATTACGGTGGTACATAAAAAAAAAACGGCTAATTTTTTGTACTTGTTTGTTATCTTGATTTCTTGTGTGATTCTTTATTTATTTACTTACTTCTTTATTAGAGTATTGAGTGCTCTTAACAATTGATATCAGAGCTAGAGGTGTCAATGGTACCTTTTTAGCTGTTTACCCGATCCGTATCGTATTCGATAAAGCGGGTATAGGTAAGGTTTTTTTTTTTTCGTTAGCTTATTGGGTATGGGTATGGGTAAGAATTTTTTTTCGTTAAATAAATGGGTAAGGATATGGGTAATGACTATTTCGTACCCGTTACCCTATAGAGTAATTATAAAATCTAAATATATATTCAATTCAATTTTGAACCCACTTAAATATATATTTGTGTTTTTGAATTTTTATTCTTTATAAAAAATAATTTAGTTAGAATTGATTGCATATTTATTTTATTTTTTTATTAGAAATGCAATTATATATGTGTTAAAATGAATGAGTTTTTGATGTTTAATTTGTAAAATATAATAAAACTAATTATTATACTAGTATTATCCGTTATTCACCCGCTACCGTTTCGTTACTTGATAATATTAACGGATAAGGGTAAAGTAGGGTAAGATCAATTTTTAATGGGTACGGATAAGGTATGGATAAGACCAATTTTAATGGTTATGGGTATGAAAATGTTTCCATCCGACCCATACCGTACTCATTGACACTCCTAATCAGAGCATTGTTTTGTGCTCAACAGATTCTTTCCTAATTTTTCAAAAATCAGTGGTAATACCACTATTTTTCAAAAAAAAAAAAGCAGCTGGCTTGGTATCTTTTGTATCGGCAGATTCATGTAAGCCGTTGGTGTTATGCGTTAATTAAAAGGGATGCATTGATCCTTTGTTTGCTATCAGCTGGAATTAAGCAAACCGATGGTAATTCGTTTATTTCGCTACTGCTGTAACTCCTTGTATATTGAGTCGATTCATCCAGGGAGCTGGTGCGTAAAATCAAATGAGCTGCTTTTGTCACTTGGCTTTGTTTAGAGTTTACTTTTTTCTTTTTAAAACTTGTAAGAGTGTGTAAGAGAGTGTTATTGAAAATTATAATTTTTTTGTATTTGTAAAATTTTTTGATTTAGTAAATTTATACTGTGTGCTTTTATAATTCTTTTTCAAAAGAGTTTTCAAGTAAAATTTTGTGACATCTCTAATTTTTTGTACTTACTTGTTAAGTAATTCTTTATTTATTTATTTCTCTATTAGAGCGTTGACTGCTCTTAACAATTGATACCAGAGCATTTTCGTTTTGTGCTCAACAGATTCTTTCCTAATTTCGATAATAAATATTTCTGTGGGTCAATTAAAAACCTCATCAGTCGATGTCTGATTAACTTAATTTGTCTTATTTCGTTGTCCATAGGTCAAGCGCTACCTTTGCCAATAGATCTATGCTGCCAGTAACCAATAGATATGTTCAAAGTTGATTGGTCTAGAGAATATTCTTTTTTTTCTTTTTGTTTGATTCAAACCCATTGGCTGATTGGTCTAGAGAACTTCACTAGATTCAATTTTAGTCTTTTTTTTTTATTTTGTTGTCGGGACACGAGGCTTTCGTATGTCACCACGGGTTTCAGCACAGCCCGCACGCGCTTCTGTTCCACAAAGAAAACATCGCCTCTCCATTTAAAGGAAAAAAAAATAGTTCTCCGTGGCATTATTAGTTAATAAATTTGGTGATATGGTAAAGTTTCAGTTCAATGATTTATTGGTCGAACCGTTGAACTAATCAGTTTAATTGGTGATTTATATAAATACTTATGTATATATGATATAATAAGAATTATTATAAAATAATAATACTTTTACATAGTATTAGTGAAAGTTCACACATATATAGGCAATAATATAATATTAGGCCGAATAATTGAATGTTATTTTTGTAATTAATAATTATCAGGATGTTGTTTTGTAATAACGATAAATTGTGTATTTAATACAAAATAGAGTGCTCCAACAAAAAAAATAACAAAAGCTATAACAACAACAAAAAAAAAATAGCAGATGTTATTTTAAAAGGAAATAAAAATATATACACGAATAGATATAGTTTTTATACTATACATAATTAATTCTTTTATGGTATCTAAAATCTTGAAGTTTTATGTGTAAATTTTATAATAGAAAATAAATTCTAATAATTTAGCTTGTACTTTTGTGACTCTCGGTTGTGAGAGTAAAACTCATCATCACTTACTCATCAGGCAATTCCTGCAAAATATGGCACGTGTGAAGTAGTCTATCATTGAAATTCCAATTCTATTGATCCCAATATCATGTCTCGACAATATTCTGTAAATAAAATATATTATGGCAAACTGCAATATTAGCGTCTTTATTTATTTTTTTCCTAAAGCTATTTGAAAGTAGTAGGATAATAACAAATTTAAAGAAATTCTGATCACCCACAATGAAACAAAACATGACAGGTTGATGTAACCTTCCGAGGCCAGAGGCCTAGCCCATAAACAGTACAAGTGCAAAAAAATTTGAACTTATGTTTGGATGTAGCGAGAATAGCGGGAATAGAGAGAGCAGTGCTATTTTGATCCATTCAAACATACTCAGGAATAGCGAAAATAACACTGTTCTCGCTTCCTACAAAAACATGGAATAGCAAACTACTCTCTTAAATGTTCAATCGTTGTTCTCTCTATTCTAAATGTTCAATCCAAACAACATTCCAAATTGTTTTGAGTTAGCACTATTCTAACTATTTTTAACCTACTATTCTCAACAGTAGCTATTCTAGCTATTCTCTAGTGCATCAAAACGTATTTTTTAAATAATTTGAAACTTGTTTACTAGGATTGGAGATCCGTAATCTGATTCAAGATACTGGAATACCGGATAAATAAAAGTATCAAACAATTTCTCTAAGCACTTGTTGTTAGGGGTGCAAACAGGTCGGATATTATCCGACCATATCCAAATTCGTATTCAAAAATTAGATACAAATATTCAATATTCAAATATCTGTGTGTATATAGATACATATATGATTTTAAATTTTAATTACCTGTATTCAAATAGTAGATATATACTATACAGTTTAACATATTTATTAAGAAAAATGTAATTTACCATTATAAAAATCAGATATCCGTATCTGTATTTGAAAAAAAAAAAAACGGATACAGATATAGTTTTATCACTATCCAATCCGTTTGCACCCTACTTGTTGTGGTCAAAATTAAATCCACCACAACATAAAAACAAAAATCAGGCATAAAAGAAACCTCAACCTTGGTTCCTATTATTAAATGCATTAAATCGATAATTTATTTGTTTCTCTTTCTTTTGTTTAAATTGCATGGAAACCTGAAAATATTTCAGCCCTTTATTAAAACTAAATAAAAGAAAAGAAAATAAAATAGTATAATATTTTTTATGGGCTAGAATGCAAGCACAAGAAAGTAAAGTATATATTCAGAGATTAAGAGGAAGCAAAATTAACTGATTCATATGATGGGTACTGTGCACTGTGTTGTTAGATTTGAAGTTAAACCTAGTTCATAAATTGCATTTTGGTATCTGGTTATTCGTTTTATTTTTTTTTATTTTTATTTTTATTTTCTGTGTGTGTTTATATGAGTATATGTGTTGTCTGACAAGTTGTATCCAGTTGACGAGTGGGCCACTATATACTGGAGATCTAAACAATGTACGTAAATGCCTAGGGCTAGTCCTGATCCAGGGTACCCAGGGCGATGACCCTGGACCCCAAAAGCCGAAAAGGCCCCCAAATCCCAAAAAAAAATTTATATAGGTTAAAACAAAAAAGGTAGAAAGGATAAAATCTAGGGACAGCTGACGGTCCAAATTAATGTATTCATTTTTTTTCTGTTTTTTCAATCTTCCTCCTAAAGTAAAGGTTTACAATCCTTTGATTTTGTTATTTCCTTTTTTTCATTTCTTTGTTTCTTCATCCAAAAAGTTTCTTGTTTTCACTTTTGAATAACTTCCCAATTCAATAACAAAGCAACAGCCGACAGAGTAAAAAATTATTGAACATCTAGTTCCGCTATAAGAAGAAAAATATCTGTAAATCAATTCTTGAAAACCTAGGTCCGCCGTAGAAGAAAAAAAAATCAAAAATCTAGTGCTGTTGTTCTTCTCTATAAATTAATAAATGAGGGAAAAATAAATTAAGAAATCTAGCTCTTCTCACGAGTAGCGGTTGCGGCAGCGACTGGACTTGGTGTCCAAGGCGGCGAACCGCAGCCTCTGAATTGGACTACCTCTGCCTAATTACCTAGGTTCTATCCTTCTATTATTTTGTGTTATTTTTTAATTTAAAACAATACTTCCTAGAAAATATGCATCAGGTATCAAAAAAGAAACAAAAAAAAAGAGGAAGAAGAAAAAACAAAACTCCAAAAGGTTATATTCAAAGACTTTGGAAGAAAATTAAACCACATAATGAGTCTTTGAAAAACCAAGTTGAAAGTGACGTGCGCGAAGAAACAAGAAATGTATCTAAAAACCAAAATCAAAATGAGGTAAATGCAAAGGAGGTAAATCAAGAAACAACAAATGTGTCTAAAGATGAAAATGAGGTAAATGAAAAAATAAAAAATGTTCTTGAAAATAAGACTAGTGAAAATAGTGAAGAAATTAATCATGTGTCTAAGTGCTTAGATTCTTCGTTATCTGTAAATATATATGATCCTAGAGATTCTAATATTAATTTTTCCCAAGGATTATTACAGTAGGGATTCTCTACATATTATTTCGATCAAAAATTAAGAAATGGAGAACTTATTGATAGGTATATTAATCGTTAACTCATTGTATATGTTTTATTTTGAGATGTATTGGTTTTATGTCCTCTCTATTTTGTACGATCTATTGACATTTTAATAAAAAAATGTTTATATTAATATCTCAAAATTTTCTCTCGCCTCGAACTCTAAAATCTTCAGAACCGGCCCTGTAAATGCCTTCTCTCATCCCTCCCTTCAAGTGACCCCATCTAGATTAATTAGAATTTGAGTCACTGTTGAAAATAACAGTTTGCGTTCGTCGGACGGATGATTAATCAAATTCCGGATAATGTTGTATTTTAATTAAAGTTATGTTTATATACTTATAATTGTAATGATTAAAAATGATCAATTTAACTTATCAATCTTATCAAATAAATTTATTTTAACTTAATTTTATTGTTAATTAATAAAATTTTATAAAATTATTATGTAGAAAAGCTCAGATAAGAATTGAACAGCCATTTTTTAAAACACTGGTTTGAATTATATATATATATATATATATATATATATATATATATATAGGGTCTGTCTAAATTGCTGCTGGCAGCATTTCAGCAGAGGTGCTGCCGGGGCTATATTTAGCCGTGTGATGTCCAAAAAATAAATCCAAACCGTTAGATGTTTAATCTATATTATAATCTACTTGGAGACCAAATTTTACATTTTTTGAAATTTTTTTACTATATATTAAGCTGGTTTGAAAACCGCTGATTTCAGTAAATTTCTGCAGCATTGAAATCAGCGGTTTTCAAACCAGCTTAATATATAGTAAAAAAATTCCAAAAAATGTAAAATTTGGTCTCCAAGTAGACTATAATATAGATTAAACATCTAACGGATTGGATTTATTGTTTGGACATCACAAAATAAAAAAAAAGCGGCAGCACTGCCGGCAGCAAATTAGCCACAGCATATATATATATATATATATATATATATATATATATATGAGGAGGGATCGGATTACACCACTATTTTGGTGACATGGTGTGACAATGTCCATTTTTGAAATTTCAAAATCCAAATAGTCGATCCAAACCGTTCAATATGATGAATATATTAAGAGTAACTTGGAAATCAAATTTTACATTTTTCTGAATTTTTTTACTATTTATTAAGTATTTAACAAAATCGCTATATTCAGACCGTTGAATTTTTGAACCCCTCTAAATAAACCAAAAAAAAATTCAGAAAAATGTAAAATTTGATCTGTAAGCACATTTTAACATATCCATCAAGTTGAACGGTTTGGATCGACTGTTTGGACTTTGAAAATGGACGGTGTCATTCCATGTCACCAAAAAATGGTGTCATTTGATCCCTCCTCTCTCTATATATATAAATATATATATATATATATATATATATATATATATATATATATATATGTCCCTTCAACATAATATTATTTGACTCCTTATGATATATATGACATGTACGCAGTAAGAGAAAATTAATCGTCCGGTTCCGGAATAGATTAGTTTAATTCTTGCACTTATTTGATTTTTCTTTTGTTTTGTAAGTATAGCACTTTTAAAGCTCTTTTTTTATAAGTTTTATGGCCGTAACAAATAATCATATTAGTATTCGTTAATATCTTAAATAATAACTAACAAACACTACTATATAATAAGAGATTGCACACGGACATAAATGGAGGAGCTACATGGATTTCCTGCCATGTACGCTGTGAGGGTGTAGAAATCTTTGAATAAATACACACGGATATTTACCCATGTACAATTATAAGAGAGCTACACGGATTATTATATAAACAATTGTGTACAAACACTTGCCAGTGTCACTCTCAGTAAGACCGAGCTACACGGATTATTACATAAACAGCCGTGTTCGATTACTATTTATACACGGATGTTTATATAAATATTCGTGTACGATTACTATTTATACATGGACGTTTATCTAAACAGCCGTGTACAATTCCTTACTGAGCTACACGAATATTAAGCTAAATGTCCGTGTACGATTACTCTTTCTACATGTACTTTTAGCTAAAAGTCCGTGTAGCTCTCTTATATTATTATTTTATGTTTAAATACCTTTTTACATGGACTTTTGTTAAATATCTGTGTAGAATTGTCTTATTTTTTTCCTTTTTTTTTTTTTGGTTAGCCTCCAGTTTTGCTAGCCATTTAAAATCATAATTCCAAAACAGAGAATTTCCAAAACATATGTTTAATTTAAAATCAGAATTCCAAAACTATACAAAACTATACAAAATTCATGTACACTAAATTATACAAAATTATACAAATTCATATTTAGCATTATAAAATTCAAGTTGAAACCACCTTGCCTACATACATCTGACATTGTCGATCTGCTTCTTGGAGTAAACCTTTTGGTTTGGTTCATACTACAATTATAATTTGGTATTAGTTACTAACAAGAAAAGGTAAATGCAAGACACTCGCAAAAATTAATTGCTATTAATAAACTAAAAAGTATAAGCAAGCATAATATAAAAATACAATAATAAGTAACAAAAAAATAGAGAAATTAGAGAAATATATATATATAAGTAACAATAAGTAAGATAGAGAGGAGAAATAAGCAATAATAAGTAACATAAAATTAGAGAAAGAAAAGAGAAATATATATATGATTAACCTTAGCAAGATAGAGAGGAGAAATACAAATTAACTTTAAAGATCTCAGATTTGACCTCCTTGTGCACAGAAATCAGACCAACATTCAATATACACTACAGCAGAAAAGACTATCAGCGACCGATTTTCCGGTCGCTGATAGTCATGGCGCCGGTCTCTGATAGTGATCCCGGTCGCAGATATCCGATTACAGTCGCTGATAGTCCGGTCGCTGAAAGCATTGTCGCAGATACTCTTCTGATGACATCACCGGTCGCTGATTGATGTCATCCGATCTCTGATAAGTTTTCTGCGATTAATATTTTTTTGTCGCTGTTGTTTTTTGCTGACGTCAGAAAAGAGTATCAGAGACCGGTTTACCGGTCGCTGATACTCAAAAACCGGTCACTGATGATTCTATCAACATTTTTTTTTGTTTGTTTTATTATTTACATTTCTCCATGATATTTGATAACAAACATACAACATTACATCAATTAACATAAATAAGACAACAAATATCAAACATAATAGATATCAAACATACAAGTGCCAAAAAAACATAACAAACATACAAAAAATCAAACATAAATGCCAATCATATCTCAAATAATATCTAAACAAAACATTTAAACTAAATAAGTCATTGTACCATACCAAATAACATCTAAACTACACAAACCGATATCTAACTTGTCAATACCAGTATCGTTCTAGTTTGGTACCACCCTGATACAATTATTTAAATACAAGATAATTAAGTACCATTCTCTGGCTTCGATCAAGACAGCTTCTGAACTCAAACTCTCTTCTGAACTCAAACTAAAGATTTAAATCATACTTCAACAATGCAAAATCAAGCTCTAGTAATTATTAGCTAGATTAATATCAAATTAACGAAAAAAAATTAATCTAGAATCTCACTAAGCGAGAGAGAGATCGAGCCTCTGCTGGCCCACTTGGCGTAGGGCGCGAGATTCACGTAACGGGGCCGCCTCTGTTGGTCCACTCAAGCTCCTTCTAACCACAAATTGAAAAAAATACGAATTGAATAGAAAATCAAATTGAGAAGAAATTTGAGAAGAGATTCGAGGTTCTAACCTGTTGAGCAGAAATTTGAGCACAAAATCGCAGCAAATCAACAAAAATCACTGAAATTTGAATTGGGCGCGTGCAGGGGAAGATGAAACATGGGGGAAAATTGAAAAAACTAGGGTTCTGTCTGGCGCGGGGGAGAAGGCTGACGCCTTTTTTTTTAACCCAATACTTTCAGCGACCGGTAATGGCGCCGGTCGCTGATATGGTCGCAGATGCCGGTGGTCGCCTGATGAATGAATTTTTTTTTTTTGAGGAATTGAGTTTCTGCGACCGGCGTCATCCCCGGTCGCTAATACCGGTCGCAGAAATTCCATTTTGCTATAGTGATAGAGAGGGAGAGAGAGTATTAATCGATCAAAACAATGCTGGAAGAAGATATTTTATATAATCAAAACCCTACAATAATCTTTTTACACGGATTTTTAAGTATATATCCGTGTAGCTCTCTCAAGACTTTCTACACTGTTATTTAAACAATGTACAGTGTACAATTCTTACATTTTTACATGACCCTTTATTACACATCTGTATATTATGCTATCTGACATAATTAAAGAAGTTTAATTACTATTTACATGTACCAGCAACTACTTGTTGGGGTTTTGACGGTTCAAACTCATTGATTTAGCTTAACAGCGGAAGTGTGTAAAACAAATTTTTTTTTTACGGTTAAGTTAAGCTAAAAATTAAATGAGGTATGTCAGGAAACCTTCCAAGGCGGTTCACCTTCAGTATTCCTTCGGCATCAAAACCTCATTTAATTTATTTACAGATCTACTCCATAATTGATTTTCTAAAACATTAAATCTATTTACAAATTAAATAGATTAATATAACAATTTATACCTTGATTTCAAATCTCAGATGGAATACAAATTAAGCGAGAAGAGCTTCACCAGGGATGGAATCGACTCGCAGTATCACACGTGTGATACCTCTATTGGTTATCCACCAGGACTAACAGGAGAGCGATTTGTTTCTTTTGCCAGAAATACCGTAAACCGTGGAATTCTACAAAAACACTATTCACCGAAACTGTAACCGAGAAAGACAGAAAATAGAAACTCGAATCGATCAGACAGATCAGATACGATATATGTGAATTAGTATATTTCTCTCTACCCCTACCCTTCTATTTATAGGCATCAATATGCATGAAATTACCAAAATGCCCATGCCACCTAGGTGACACATATGCATGGCGGTTTAGAGGTCGGCAAAACAATCAAAATCAAAATTCATTTTTTCAACTCTTGGCCGACACCTTTAATATATATATATATATATATATATATATATATATATATATATATATATACATATATATATTTAATGAATATATATATAGAAATGTACATATTTGATTCGGCCGACATGCAAATGAATTTGATTCATATTTTGAATCTTTGGATTTCAATTTTAATTAAAGTTTTAATTTGCTAGGTTAGCCTAAAATTAAAACCATAATTAATATTTAAAATCTAAATCAAAATTATATATATAATTGTTCTAAACAATTATATTTCTCACGGTTCGGTTTCGGTTGTTGTTCGGTAACTTTTATACAACGTAACGTGTACGTTTATAAATTAACCGTTGTTTCTGCTTGTCAATTTTATATGACATTTATAATTTAATTATATCACGTATAATTAATTATAACCATCTTAATATTAATTATAATCAATTTATAATTAATCAGTAAGATTCTCCGAGTAGCTCCTATATGGTGTGACCCAATAGGATCTGTGTTATGTTGGTAAACAGAGTTAAAACTGTTTTAACTTCTGTAATCATGAGCGGCATCTGGCAACACATCATGACCATCCAATTACACAGATGATGCTGAACTGTACAATATCACGATCCAGTAAACAATTTATTTGTGTCAGTTCTTCTGTCTCATAGCTATCAGATCAGTTTCAAGGTAGATGTGTGTCATCCTTGGTAACTGTATCTTTTTCTTGATCTTGAGTAGATTATCAAATATAATTACTCTTGTAATTATACCGCATGCAGATAATCTAACTCTACCAAGGGGCCCAGTGATGCTATAGCTCGTATAGAGATACGAGGGACAAATAGTATTCTTGGCAGACTATCACTTCCTCAGCCAAGCTATACATATCGAAATGCTACCGTTATGACTGCTTTTTACGGACAGTGTTAGATAACACTCACACATATATATTTCTTAGTGGGAACGATAAATACCTCATACTGTAGAACTTTGACACTGAATGAAAACATTAATGACACGAACACAATTCTATTCAATATTTCATTCGGGGTCTGTCAAATACCATGTTCCTAGAACATGTATCTATGTGATTAAAATGACATCTCGTGTCAGGTGGTTTGTAAAACTTAACCATCTTTTAATCCATATACTAACCTTATAGCAGTAATTAGTGTTCCTGCTAATTACCTTAGTCAGTGACCTTTTAAGAGTATATATCATCTATTTATGGAGTTTCACAATTTCAGTCATGAACTCGAAATGATCCACAAATGCAATAATACTCAAGGCAACAAAATGATATATAAATAAACATTCAATTCATGAACAAAGCTTTATGATTAATTTATCGTATTATTGACTTCTAGATTATTACAAACTAACAATCTCCCACTTAAGCTAGGAGCCAATCATCGTAGGCTCTATTTATACAAATCTCTAGTATTCTAAAAATCTCGTAGATCTAAAGAAAAACTCATAGTCAGTCTCCTATGTGTCTCAGACCCATAGAGGCAATATGCATCTGATGCTTGGCTTGAGGAAGAGGTTTCGTGAGTGGATCAGCTGTGTTGCTGACTGTGTCAACTCTACATATCTTTACATCACCTCTATTTACGATCTCTCGTATCAGGTGAAAACGCCGTAGAACATGCTTGGATTTTGAGTGCGATCTCGGTTCTTTGGCCTGAGCTATAGCTCCATTGTTGTCACAGTAAAGGTCCACAGGGCCTTGAACACTGGGAACCACTCCAAGTTCGCTAAGGAACTTCTTGATCCAGAAACCTTCTTTAGCTGTCTCGGATGCAGCTATGTACTCTACTTCGGTCGTTGAGTCTGCTGTAATCTCTTGCTTTGAACTCTTCCAGCTCACAGCACCACCGTTGAGTATGAACACATACCCAGACTGTGATCTCGAGTCATCATGGTCAGTTTGGAAACTTACATGCATGATAATGTCCACGGTAATTCTTATCCCTATCTATTGATAAGCTAATAGAATTACAGAAAATTACATGTATCTTTATTCGATAAGCCAAAAGAAAAGTTTATTATTTATATGAATATGATGCAATTGAATAAATGAATAAGAAAGAATATTATTAACACTCCTAAGTTGATGAAATTAATGCTTCAACAGTACTAAAGTTTGTCCTTGTGTACTATAAATCATTAAGATGAGAAAATGCTATAACTGGGGGCATTATGGACAATTTGAAAGCAGGGAAATGAATTCATTTTCAGAAGTAAAAGAATGCCCCCTTGGTTGCTAGAGAGGAAAATTCATGAAGAAACAGAACTGTGGATTTGATGCTATGGAGGAAGAAATAGCTAGGTTGCGGTATTGAGTTTGAGTTTCTTTTTTATTTACTGAGTTTTTAGTTTTGAGAGGTTGAACAATGATATTGTAAACAGATTTATTTATTGTAAACTTGGTAGTCACTACCAAGAAATTCACAAAAAAAAAAGAAAAAGAAATACTACAACAGGTACTTCTGTACAATTAGAAAACCAAATATCTAGATTGATCGATTTTGTGCAAAGACAAAATGCACTCTAATTGAATCTTTATTTGGATCTATAATATATTAATTGTTTAATTGTACTTAAGGGCTCAGTAAGAAAATTCAATTATAGGTATGAGTTTTCAAACTTGATTAATTGTAGTTAAGGGTTCAGATAGTGCAATTATAGGTAATAACTAATAATGTGGTACGTACTGAAACCGGTACTGGTGCTAAATTTAATTTATAGGTAAGTAACAGTTCTAATTTAAGCTTTAGAGAGATCAACTTCTTGAAGTTCCAAGTTGTACATATAAACTCACGAAATGTCATGCAATTAAATATCGGACATTAATTGTTACATGATTTGACAGTCTTTATATTTCATGAATTTTGTTCTTTTCGATATATCATTGAAACATCTCAAAGTTACCTGTGATTATCATAATGACATTTTAGTTGGTGATTCTTTTCCTTCTTTATTAGATTGAATTTATGTATTTCATAGTGGGGTAGAACTAGCTATACGCTTCTTAAACTCACTAAACACTTTAATGAGTTTAACTTCAAAACCTATCGGATTAATTTTAAACGACGAATTCAAATTGTTAAAACTAATATGCTTCATGAATGATGTGTTTACATGTCAAAATTTATAAATTTTCAAATTAATTTAGTATAAAATCAACAGGTGAAACAATAAAAAATGCACGTATTAAAATTAAGTTATAGACCTTTTTTTATAGCTTGACTTTATACTAAATTAATTTAAATATTTTAAAATTTAACATATAAACATATCACTCGTGAAGTAGATCGATTTTAATAGTTTATATATGTTATTAAAAGTCATTCCGATAAATTATGAGGTTATTAAGTTCACCAAAAAAATTAATTGAGCTTGAGAACATCCTTAGTTCTGAAGCTTCAAAACAAAGCCATGATGAAATATATAACAAATGGCTCAATTAGTAGGTGTGCAAACGGGTTGGATATTATTTAACCGTATCCGCATCCGTATCTGAAAATTAAATACGAATATCTAAATATCCGAATATCCGTGCGGATACGGATACGAATATGGTTTTGAATTTTAATTATTTGTATCCAAACAATAGATATATACCATACAGTTTATCATAAATTATAAAAATATTTATGTGTATATCTATGGATATCCGCTATCCAATCTGTATCCTTAAGTATCCGTCTAATATCCGATCCGTATCCGTAAGTATCCGTCGATCTAATATCCGATCCGTATCCGTAATTATCCGTCTAATTTTCGATCCGTATCTGAAAATTAAAAACGGATACTGATATGGTTTTACCACTATCCGATCCGTTTGCACCCCTATCAATTAGCTTCCACTTGGGCAACAAAAAAATAATTTAGCAACAAAAACAAAAGAAAGCTATCAGCAACTTGATAGCATTTAATGATAAATAATTAGCAATCTCACCGATTCATTCATTTATATATCATGTTTGTCTAGCCTCCATGCCCGCCACCCCCCCCGGGTGTTATTTCCCAGATAAAAGGATAGGTAAATTATAATATACATTTAGCAACCTCACCGATTCATTCATTTATATATCATGTTTGTCTAGCCTCCATGCCCCCCTCCCCGGGTGTTATTTCTCAGATAAAAGGATAGGTAAATTATAATATACATTTGGAATATATTTTACCTGGCTAACAAATTGTTCTGTGTGATTCTTCTCCAGATTCTTTTTGGGTCTCTTATTTAATTCTTTTGACCAGACACGACGCTTTCATATATTGCCACTTGTTATCCCACAGCCAACACGCGCCCGGGGTACTATTTGTTAAATTCTTCTCCAGTCTCATACAAAACTGTACATCTCCATTTTCAATATGGAGCATTTTTAATTCCACTTTTAATTTCATATATGATTTGACATAAGTTGCGTTCACTGGAACTAATTGAAAATATTTTATATTTTATAAGGTGCTAAATAGTTAAAACTCTAATACTTGTTCCTAATAAAGTGATAAAGTTTGATTATTTTAGTAGAGCTGAACTTTCAAACTCTGAAAGTTAAATACACATACACATGGCCAATCATATAATTTTTTTTTGCAAAAAATGAAGATCAATCTTAGAGTATCATAAAATTTTAGTCTAAATTATAAAAAAAATATATCATATATAAATAGATATATTTTTTTTAAAAGTGGGAATTAATTGATCTCATTCCTTCTATTTAAATCCGTCTCTAATGCAATATGTTAATTATCAAAATAATGTCATATTCTACAATTGGTACATTTAGATAATGAACGAAATAATCAATATGACAACTTAATATCTAAATATTTGTTTTAATTTTGCTGACCTTTTTACTTGGAATAATTTATGGATCACTGGATCTAAATGGTCAACACAACTGGAGATGAATTTACGTGGTCTAGATTGCACGAGCCATCCACGTGTTTCCCCGTGCTTAATATCTTAATTCGGTTTCATAATGCAACTCGGTTTCGCCATTAAAGATATATAAACGGTTTTATTCATGTTTGACTTGAGCTCCAATTTGGTAATTATTTCTGTAAACTAATTTGGTAAGTGTCGGTGTGTTATTCTCTGTCTTTTTTTCCTCCGATTTTCTTTATATTTAATATGATATTTTATTTTTGGATTTTCTAGTAACGAAAACTCTGCAACTAAAGGTGTAGCGGGTGGTATATCACTACAGCATATCATACTATCAGAGACCGGTTTTCCGGTCTCTAATAATCACGGTGCCGGTCGCTGATACTAAATCCGGTCTCTGATAGTAAAAACCGGTCTCTGATGGTATTGTCGCTGATGCTGTCCCGATGACGTTACCGGTCGCAAAATGACGTCATCCGGTCGCTGATATTGTTTCTGCGACCAATTTTTTTTTATCACTGTTATTTTTTTGCTGACGTTACAAGGAGATATCTGCGACCAAAAAACGGTCGTTGATAGTCAAATCCGGTCGCTGATACCCTTCTGTCAATTTTTGTGGATTTTTTTAGTTATTTATTTTTCTCCCATTTAATTGGTACCACACGTACCAGACATTCACATCGATCAAACATAAACAACTATATCTAAACATACAAACAATAAACAACATTCAAATCAAACAAAATGGATCAAAGCAAGAGTATATTGACATAATCCTTTCATACCAAGCAAGAGTATATTGACATAATCCTTTCATACCAAGCAAGAGTATATTGACAACATATATTTATGATAATTACACACTATAGAAATGAATTACTGCTATTATTATTCACATGCTATTAGTTTCATTTCTACTAGAAGAGGAGAATTAACACATGCCGTTGTTTCTAGCTACCTCATATTTTTCACAGCATAAAGCAACATCTACAAGCAAAGAAACAAAAACTATATCTAGTAACTTGACATTTCATCAACTGGTAAATAATTAAATATAATTGAGACTTGTAAAACTTTTCATTCCAAAGATTCTAAAGGCCAACTTAACTTCCATTAGAAATAGATTCACCCAAATATATTAGACAATAATCTATAATGTATGATTAACTTATTAATCAATAATCTGACAAGGATCATCCCAAAAATAGATTCACCCAAATATTACACGAGTTTCATTACTGCTCGTTAAATCATTGCATTCAAGTCCCCAAATTATACTCACTTTTAACAAACTGAAGTAGATAAAACTAAATTGTACCGAAATTTAGTGCTTTAAGTAAATCCAAAAGAAATAATCTTTGTAGCCTCACATTGAGCAGTCGCTCTATAACACCTAGCAAGCTCTAACAGCAAAGAAAACACCATCTTATATCACCGCCTTCAAGCTTATCTAGATGCCACTTCAAATCAACGGACCTGAATCTGTAATCCATTTAAAGAACCACCAATTTATATACCCTACAACTGTACAACTAAGTTCTAATCTTCCTCAAATCAAACCAAAGCTAAAATTAAAATGAATAAGGTATAATTTACCCTAAAATATAAGGATCATCAGATTTGTAGCGTTCAATCTCTCTTCACCTTCATATAAAAGCTTAGTACAATTAGAGTAAGTTCAATTGTTTTGGTTATCAAGGCTTGATTGATAAATTTAGGGCTTAGTAATTGGAAAGGGGTGTCACTAGTCTTAGATAGAGACAAGAAGGGGTCTTTCTCAGTTTTTTGAAAAAAAATGTTAGCAAGAGAATCTTTCCCCTCCTTTCCTGCTACTGGAAGAGTAGATAATCTATTAACTTTCACCAATGCCATCTCAAGCCTATGAAAGGAGCTTCTCGTACAATACTTGACCTAAATGCAATAATAAATGGCATTATAAATGTAATATCTCCACACGGTTAATTTAATTAAGATCATATGGCATTCCAAATGCAATAATAGATGGTATGATTCATTCATTCATTCAATTTAAGAAATGGAAAAAAATCCCTTGATTTCTGAAAATTTAAGGAGTGCAGAGCCCCTGCACCATGAATTGAGGTGTTAAATAAGAAGGTTCATTCTTGGTTTGAAAAGTTAAAATTCAACTGAATTTATATCCAGAATTTGATGCCTTTTCATTAATTACCTTTTCAGGTTTGTTTGAGCAGCTCGCCTTCTTTGCACCAAATATCAGGACTCGAACACGACACCTTCTCAAATATACACCTCTTTGGGCAAATTCAACACTTACTAACTAAACTTGTTTCCTCCCAATATACACCTCTCTTTGGGATGCCCAATTTCATTAACCGATCTATAAATCAGAAAATTCACAAATTCAGCAAATTCACCTCTCGCTGATACACCTCTCTCAGAAAAACAGATTTAGCCAGATTTAAAAAATAAACAGAAAATTCACAAATTTCAGTAGATTAATCTGTGTTGAGATGCTCAATTTATTGACATTATTGATTCAAACACGGATCTAACTAAACCAAAATTACAACCTACTCGGCATATAAGAAATTAAAAAGGAAAGATAAAAAAGAAGAGATTAAATTCAAACCTTCTTCGACAATTAATGAGTCCTCTTCCCGAATGCACTGCTTTATGAGTATTGAATGGTACAGCTCACTTTAGGCCGGAGAGGCGGCTAGGGTTAGGACGCGGCTTCAATGACAGAGGACATCAGGGGGCTCGGTGAGAGGAGGGAGAAGCGGGCCTAAGGCGAGATGAGGAGGGAGAAGCGGGGCTAAGGCGAGAGAGGATGGTGAGACGAGAGAGAGATCGGCGCTGTTGCTTCTGATGCGAGCGAGAGAGCGAGAGAGAGAAAGGGTGGTCTGGCTGAGGCTAGGGTTGGCACGGGAGTAGAGGGTCTCAATCAGGAGGAGACGGATGGCGCGCCGGAAGAGGGGGGAGTGCTGTCTGGGGTTGGGTGCCAGGGAGGAGAGGGTTGTGGCGGAGAGGGTGATGGCGCATTTTATTTTTCTATCCGCGCGTTTTTTTCCAAAATTTCAGCGGCATTAAAAAAGAAAAACAAGACTTTTAGCGACCTGTGTCTGTGCCGGTAGCTGATACCGGTCGCTGATAAATTTGATCATTTAATTTTAAATGAAATTCGTTTTTTTTTAGAAAAATTAAGTATTTGCGACCGGCGTTAGAACTGGTCGTTGATATTGATCGCAGAAAATCAATTCTGTTGTAGTGTATATATACAGTTACAGCGGCCGGTTCAAATGACTTGTTTTTTCCACAAATTTTATATATACACTTCATTATTTTTTATTTTAATTAATTAATTAGTAAATCTATAGAGAGTGTTTAACAAATTGAAGTCGCTACTTATTTATATACAATATTATTAAATATCTTAACTTCTATACAGTTATAAAATAACTAAATAAATTAATATGTTGAAATATTCTCATGGTTCAAAATCTGAATATATGAATTATTTATTTATTAAATATAGTTGGTAGGCTAAAGAAATGAAAACGTAGCACACCTCCTAATCTTGCTATTTTCTCACCACATTTTACTCATTCTATTTGAATTTGTTTAATACTAAAAGTATATTAATGAAGCGCAGTAGTATATATCATCAACATTAATTTGATGTATATTCTTTCCTACATTAGGTAAGGTATATAGCAAAGAGACCAAATATTTTGGTGGTCACTGAAGATATAATTTTCTATTGCTTGAGTAATAGCAAATCATATTATTCCTCTCTCTCTCTAACAGCTCTAGTGAGGTATTCACAGAAGACTTCCCCCTCCATGCCGTTCCCTTGCAATACCTGTACAAACATAAAAACAAAATAAAAATTAAGATATATAACTCATGACAATTCCATATTTTACAAATGAAAATGCAATCAAAATCCAGAGGTTCACCAAAAGGTTATTAAATTAATAACGACTAGCAATTATTTTGTAACTTATCAAATTAAAGATACTACATTTGTAGACATCTCAATGCCAAAAACAAAAAAATATATGAAGAAGAAGAAGAAAATTGAGACAGCATATTTTTTCCACTTTCCAGTTAATTAATTAATTTGATCTTTCTGGGTACTAAACCAAAAAACAAATTTCTGTTCATGCCAATATATCAACACAAACACTAGCTAGCTAGCTGCAACAGATCTCTATGAATGTCAAATAAGAAATAACTCAATTAAATTAGAAAATCCTATATTCCATCATGAAACAAATGACACTAATTAACTAATGGTTTGTCAGCTGAGTATAAGAAAATAGCAATTTAGAGATCAAATAATATAAGTACTGATAATGAATAGGATCATATACATACCTCAAAATGGAGATTGTAAAATGTTCTCTCTCTAAGAGGAGCTGATGTCGTTGAAGCGTTGATTAGCTTAAGGCCTTCTCCTTCCAAAATCTCTAAATACTTGATGAGACAAGTTTTGTCAGCTCTTTTGCTTAATGTGCAAATATTCACCATGACCTCTTTGTCAGTGAGACAGGTAGCAGTAACTACAAGAGAGTCGATACAACGATCCTTTGATGTTGAGTTGTCTTTTTTCCGTTGAGAACCTTTTACAAGTAGCTGCTGTTTCTTTTTTGTCATTTTCTCGACATGTTTCAGAAGCTCTGGTATGTACTTGAGCACTCGTGAGACGGTTACTGGAATACTCATCTTCTTCTGAATTGTTTAAAAAGGACAAAAGAAGAGTATCTTTAAGAATGTAAGTACATTTAGGTGATAATTAATTGAGAAATTCTAAAGTTGGCACTATATAACAATAAATGAAATTCTGGTTTTCTCCGCTGAAAAGAAATTAAACTATTCAGTACCGGAGAGAAACAATCAATACAATGCTAGGATATCAATTTTTAAGCAATTACACAATCTATTTTAGGGAAGTTCAATTGCTAAACTACTGGCTAGGTACTCTTCTACAAACACTTCTTTTTTTTACTTCTCTTATTTTTTTCAAGTAAAAATTATAATTGTATAATAATATCGATCGTTAGCCATGTCTATAGAAATAAAGACATAATATATTTCTAGTGCTTACATTTCTCTCAGACTCAGGTAGTAGCATGCGGAGAGACAAATACAAGCTATTGAGCTTCTTTCGCCGGTCCCGTTCGTAAGCATTATGATTCAACTTCTTGTGGAAATGATTTGATGAAGAGGGATTATCTTTAGGAGAGGGAGTAGTAGAAAGGAAGTAATCTTCCTGCCACTCGAGTTCCGGCAAGAGAGATTTGCAAAAATAGTCTGGCTCGATCGATGTGGACCTTGAGAAAGTATTCTCACACTGGATTTGGGTGCCATGGATCATTGTGAGGGAACTTTGTGAAAGATAATTTGCAAAGTGATAATTAATTTGGAGTAGAAGTCTTGGGGCTGTATTATTTATATTGAAGTGCAACTTGGCCAATTGTTTTATCTGTGAAGATAACTACAACAATTAATATTCCTTAAGAAATAAAAAAATAATTGGAGTTGCGTAATCAGTGAATTTAAATAATTGTCACTTTTATTTTCAGTACGCACAAAATAAAGGAAAATTATGTTAGCCTGTTTAATTTACGTTTTAGGTAATTGTTTGTTTTTGGATAGATTGTTATGTATGTTATATACTTAATTTTATTTATGTTGCTTGTTTATGTTACTAGTATGTTGTATGTTATCTAATCTAATAACATTATTACTTAAGAATGTCAATAAACTCAATACACAAATTAATACAAATTGATACATACATAGAAATTTTAAATATGTCAGTTGAGAGGGTGCGCAGTGGCGTAGTCAGGATTTTCATTAGGGGTAGGCAAAGTAAATTATTATTATATTAATAATAATTATTATTTTATTTAAATAATTAAATTATAAAATATTATTAAATAATTTTCATTGGAAGCGGAATCGGTAATTAATCATGAATTAAAATCGAGAAAATTAGTAGAAATCCACCGAATTAGATCGAAAACTCGATTTTTTTGAAAGTTTACTTTGAAGCATAATTCACAACACTCTTTTATTAAAATTGAGCTCATTTGAATAGTTAAACATAATAAAAATATTTTAATGCATTACATTAAATTTCAGTGTATTACTTTATAAAACATTTTAGTCTATTCCTTTCACAAAAAATAACAAATTTATTGTGGTTCCACGATCATACCGTTCTTATTAACCTTCTTCTTGTCGAAATATTTCAAAATAGATTGATGAAAAACTATCAAAATTGTAACGACTCGGTCAATTTCACTAATCAAGGTTTTGACTCAGTCAGGAGTAGACAAAACTCAAATCTAGAGGTAGACAAAACCTAAATCCAAACCAACTATATACGAATTTGGTACCGTATTTCAAAATCCAGGGGTAGGTAGCTGCCTATCTCTAGATACAGGTGGCTCTGCCACTGAGGGTGCGAATGCATCGTACATTTTTTTTTTTTTAGAAAGCCATGTTTGGAGATTGGCATAATCATACATTTTTTTTTTTTTTTAAAACCATGAACAAAGTGGTAAAATCGTGAGTCCGTACATAGTTATGTTCTTGTGGACAGTGTGTGTATGGTACATTGCACGCACCTCCTTTTACACAATCTTTTGTTAAAAATTTATTGTAGCTGTGTATGATATGTGGTGTATGATTAACATTTTTGTGGTAGTGTATGATTTTCAGTATTTAAAAATTTATCATCACACGTTTAAGCATACTTTTAACGAATTACATCCAATCACTACTAGAATAATCGTTTTTTGCATGCCTAGCACCAATTTGTTGTATGGTAGAGACGGCTCATGCAAAAGAAATGACATTTGTTGACTTTCTAAACTTGTTGCATGCGAATTCCCATGTAACAGATAACACATGCAATTGTGTAAAGTGCAACCATGCAACTATGTGATGTTCAACCATGCAAATAAGTTTTGAAGGTCATATATCATAATTAATTCGAGGTCCATGCAACAACTCAACTCCATGGCCATGCAACTACTTAAAAACTTAGTAGATATTATATTTAATTAAAGATCCATGCAAAAACTCAATCCCCTTACCATGTAACTACTTAACCACTTAGTGGATATTATATTTTATTAAATGTCCATACAACTACTTAACTCCATGGTCATGCAATTACTTAACCCCATGTTTATATTATATTTTATTGAAGGTCTATGTAAATAGTCTCAACTGCAAGTTCAAAACAATTACATGGGATTAGCCATGCAATAGTTTATTTACTGGGGACAGATTCATTCTGTTTATTATATATCTCCTTTTCAATGCAGCTTTTAATTAAAATTCACAACAGCACGAATAATAGCAGTATATAAGAATTTCATACTTTGATAACTTAAAATTCTTACATGTAGAACAAACCTTCCAAAATAATGGAGGAATAAAAATAATTGTACAAAAGATGTGTCAACACAGATACAACTTTTGATTCACCAATATTAAAACTCTTGATCGGAAGCATCAAGGGCCTAGAAACCAAATTCATCCTCACCTTGGTCCATGTCCAACTCTTCATCACTTTCCTCAATTTGGTTGACCTATTCCTCATCCTCACCTTGTGACATTGTATCATCTACTAGCTCGAACTCACATTCTTGAGGGGACATACCATCCCAATCAAATTCTTGAACCATTTCTGCAATTAGTAATGTAGTAGGGACCATGAAAAAGGGCTCCATGCCGATTTTAGAAATATCACAATGAAAAAGGGTTAATGGAGGATTAGCATGTGTTTAACCTAATATCGGATTGTACCAGCACAATACCATACAATAATAATAGCTTGAATTTCTCCTGAACAAGGTTTTGGATGATTGCATTAAGCATTCAAATTCTTGCCAAGAGATATAATATATACATATATAGTCACCTTCACAATTATATGGCTATTACACCAATCACAACGAGACAGAGGACTTGCTAACCTGTGCTTTAAGATCGGCTGGTGTCTCGGCTCCAACATTGATAAGACTTAGCACAGTCTAGTCAAGTACAATTAGACAGAGGACTTACTGTAAAGTACTGTAGTAGGGACCATTTCTCCGAGTAGTAATTATTACATTTCAGACACAGCTGAAGAAATTACACAGAGATAAGAAATGGCACAGGGGACTAGTACAATCTTGGTACATGGTACCAGTGGAAGTGGTGTAGTCACTAGTAGAAAATATGGAATCAGGATCGGTTATATATGCATATCAGTATCGGAATACAACCGATCCTGATGAAGGCGATACTGATATTATCAGGATCGGTTTTATATTTTTAGAGAACCGATCCAAATAGTAACTATTAGGATCGGTTTTTATATAAAAACTGATCTTGATAATACGTATCTGGATCGGTTTTTATATAAAAACCGATCCAGATATTATTTTTGAACTTTTTTTTAATTGAAAATTACTTATCTGGATCGGTTTTTATATAAAAACCGATCTTGATAATACGTATTTGGATCGGTTTTTATATAAAAACCGATCCAGTTAAGTAATTTTTAATTAAAAAAAAATCGAAAATAATAGCTGGATCGATTTTTATATAAAAACCGATCTTGATAATACGTATTTGGATCGGTTTTTATATAAAAACTGATCTTGATAATACGTATTTGGATCGGTTTTTATATAAAAACCGATCCAGATAAGTAATTTTTAATTTTTTTAA